>JBBPBX010003236.1:61952-83941 GCA_038048925.1 Garcialebias charrua | reverse complement strand
GGGGGACCACACAGACCGTCAGAGCCAAAAGCAACTTTAATTAAAACATACAGTCAAGTCCGACACTGAAATCCTACATGGATCCAGAATATCAAACAAGTGAGACATTTTTATTTGTTTCCACATGGCGCAGAGCTTCAGGCTATTAAGAATAAAAAACAGAAATCTGACAACCCAAGGAAAACACTGGGAATACTGGGAAATAAACTGTAACGCAACCATCCAGCAACTGTAATTACAGACTGAAGAAAACCAGGAAGGAACCTTCTGTGGACCTGATAAGGAGGCGGACGGCCTCGTTTGCAGCCGGTGGGGCCGTGGGGGCCTGGTGGAGGGCAGAGCTCCCTCCACAGGTTTATCTCAGCTCTGTGAAATGTGGCTGCATGTCCCGACAGCAGAGCCAGAACAAAAGCAGAAGTTTCAGGTGTGTGACGGTTCACTGACAGATGAAAGTAGCTGTCAGTGTCGGCGCAGAAACAGGAACAGGTGACGACGGCTGACTGCAGGCTCACCAACCAAAGTCAAGTCAAAAGTCAAAGTTAACTTTATTGTCAAAACTGCAATATGCACAGGACATACACAGGATTGAAATTACATTACTCTCAGACCCCTGGTGCAACAATAACCATTTAAACATTAAAACATTTAATAAACATAAGCATAAAATGAAATAATAAAAGTGTGATACTGTCCTGAGTTTTAGCATGGTAGTATAAAAGTATAAAAAGTATATCTATAAAATAAAATGAAGGTTCTGACATTGACATTTGTAGTAAAGTGACAAAGCAGCATATGAAGTTTATGTACACAGTATGTGTATGAGGTAGTTGATATTGGTATAGAGGTAAAGTGTCATATGTAATAAAGCTAGTAAAAAGAATACATATATCAGCAGTAGTGTGGATATAAATGTAGTGTAAATGTACCGGTAAACAGTAGTATGACTATAGACAGTAATGTAATACAAACAGTAGTGCAAATTGAATGAACACGTGTATATGTCCAATTAAAATAATAATTCAATTCAGTTTATTTAGGTATATATTTGGGCGACCGTGGTGTAGTGGTAATGGCAGTCGACCCCTGATCGGAAGGTTGGAGGTTCGAATCCCGCATCCGCCCACCATGTGTCGTTGTGTCCCTGGGCAAGACACTTAACCCCGAGTTGCTCCCGGTAGGTCTGGATGGCGCCTTGCAAGGCAGGCTACCACTACCGGTGTATGAATGTCTGAATGAATGGGTGGATGGCTGGTATTGTAAAGCGCTTTGGGGCTCCTCACAGGGGGCTGGAAAGCGCTATATAAATAAGCTCCATTTACCATTTACCATATATATCTCCAAGTCACAACAGAAGTCGTCTCAGGGCACCGAACAGAAACAATCATATATAAAAATAATAATTTAACATTATTTATCTGAGGAGCAGACTGCTTTGAGTTTAACTCCATCACAGAACTTTTATCTTGAGCAAGCATGAAGGCGACAGTGGAAAGGAAAAACTCCCTCATGAGGAAGAAACCTTTAACAGAACCAGGTTCAGGACAAGCGGCCATCTGCTTCGACCGACTTGGTTTGGAAGGAACAGATACACAATGGCAGGTCAAGAATCACATGTTAAGATAGAAATAGTATCAAATTAAAATTATTAAATTTTAACAATTCACTTAAGAAAATTAGGTAAATTTGTCCTGTAGTAGTCTAAGTCTATAGCAGCATAACAAGCCAACCCTAACTATAGGATTTATCAAAAAGTAAAGTCTTCAAACTGGACAATGTGTCAGCCTCATGGACAGAAACTGGAAGTTGGTTCCACAAGAGAGGAGCCTGAGAACTGAAAGATCTTCCTCCCATTCTGCTGCTGGAAACTCTAGGAACCACAAGTAAACCTGCAGCCTGAGAGTGAAGTGCTCTGTTAGGAAAATATGGAACAACAAGATCTCAAATATACTTTATAAGATGGAGCTAGGTTGTTGAGAGCTTTGTAGGTTAGAAGTAAGATTTTGAATTCAGTTCTGGATTTGACAGGGAGCCAGTGGAGAGAAGCTAAAACTGGAGAGATGTGATCTCTCCCAGTAACTCCAGTTAAGACTCTGGCAGCAGCATTTTGGAATGAAGACTTTTAAAAAAGTATTTGGACACACTGATGACAAACCACTGCAATAGTCCAGTCTAGCAAAAGGGCCTTCTCCTACTCTGTTCCTGTTTCCTGGAATATCTTACAAAAAGTTTTTTGTCAATTTACATACAGTTTTGTGTCTTCTACCAGAGACCTCAAGGGAACCTCCTACTGTTAAGGTGTGATCTTTCAATTTACATGTATGTGTTACAAACCCCCTTCTGTTAAGGTGTGATGTGTTGTTTTGTCAATTTAAATAGAATGGGCATGTTAGGTATTTTGTGGTGTTATTTCAGTTTCCAATTTCATATGTTGGTGCGTGGCTTGTATAAAACTTCTCGTTCTCACAGCTTCCATTCATTCAGAATTGAAAAAGACTTCTGGACAAAAGTCGAAACGTTTTCTGCAACAAATAAAGTCCAGTTGATCCTGCATTGAACGCCTTTTTTGATCTTACAAAAAGATCTGAAGCTCTTGACCTTGATTTCTCTAAATGGCTTTAAGAATCTGTTGGAATCCTGGCAAAACCCAATCCAGACATGTTCCTGTTTTTGATTTTCTACATCTACCTTATAATCTGTCTGTTTTGCTACTTTGACATCTTTGTTTTAACTTGTTAATAAAATAATCTGTATTTCTCTCTTATGTTTGTCTATTGTTGATTGTGCAAGGAAACTCTACTGTTGCTGTTGTCATCATTCTTTAGTTTGTAGCCAGGTCCCTCTTGTAAATGAGTCCTCGAGGCTCAATGAGATTAACCTACCTAAATCAAAGTTGAATGAATGAATAGTCCAGTCTAGACGTGACAAATGCACAATCAGTTTTTATACAGAGTGAATGAATTAAAAATGAAACAAACACCCTCACATATAGCAACAGAGTCAAAGATCAGTGCGTGTCCGTCTTTCATCTACGTCAGAGGGGCACAATGAAGATTTAGTCAAATTATTTCAGGAACAGCCGTCGAGCCAGGCTCAGAATAGACAAGTGTCACGTTACAGAAGAAAACAACATGCGACCTGTAGATGGACGACATGAACGGAGCAAACAAGTCTGTGATCAACAGGCAAGAGTTCTGAGTTAGCTTCTTATAAAAATCACTAAATGTTAAAAAATATATACTATTTGTTGCACAATACAGTGAAGTTTTTTGAGCAGGTGATGCAACACTGCAAGTGTCTGAGCGTCTGGCGCCCTGTGGAACACCGAGGAGTTCTATTTAGTTTCACTGCAGTTGTGCCATTTTCCTCGTCAGGAGGAATTAAACCAGCGACTCCATGTTTGCGATGTTTTAATATCTAACCTGTTGCAGAAAAAGAGTCCTACTGACCAATTCCAGCAATGGATTCCTTAAAGTTTTAATAAAATAATTCACTGCTCCTAAAAACAACACATGACAGATATTAGAAGCTGTTTTCGAAAGAACAAGCAGAATAAAACAGTTTCTATAAAAAGCTGCAAAGATAAGAAGCAGGTGAGGTTATATTCAGATAAACAGACTAACCGATCGTCAATGAACAACAGTTTGCTGCTCTGGTGCCTTCAGGTGGTTTGGAGCTTCTGGAAACACCTGGTGTCAGTTTGGGAAGAGTTAGAAGACCTTTTGTAAAACTGCCGTGTCCATCGTTCTGAAAGACTAGTCATCAGTTGAAAATGTTGAGGACAAGTTCCAGGTTCGGACTTGGTCAAACCCTCAGAGCTACGACTCGGACTCGACGGGTTCCAGTCAGGACGTCAAACGTTAAAGTTCACGACAGAAAACACAGAAACACACGGAGTTGTTTGGTGCATGCCTCGTTTTTACAAAGAACAATGAAAATACTAAGATCTGCGGAACAAACCACACAATTTCTGCAACAAAAGTTTTTAGATCTTGGGATGTTGTGCAGCTTGTTGGAGACGTAACTCTTCAGACAAACGGTGGATGATTTGGGTGAGAAGCAGCTCCTCCAGTCAGTTTTGTCCATCTTGAACAAAGAGTTCAACAAAACTATAAAGAGCTAAATGTGACCTTTTTGTTTTTTTTTACATCTGAAGCTGTGCTGATTTGCTCAAGCGTTGCTAAATCATACTCAAAGTCCAAACCGTGATCGGCTTTCAACCTGACTAATCTAAAGCTGCGATGAGAAAAACAATATTTATTCCAGTAAAGTTGGTTTGACAAGCTTTGACTCACAGAATGTGTGAGGTTTTTCACACATTTTGTTGTAGTTTCTGCTCAAATAGACCATGAAAGATAAAATGTTGTTTATTAAAGATTGTAGTTACTTCACTGACCACATCTAATTGTGTTGGCGTTACCACCCTGACAATATGTTGCACTTCCAGGCAGGGGCGGCTGGCCAATAGGGGGCGCTTGGGCGCCGCCCCACTGGAACTTCTGGACCATTTTACATTGAAGACTTAAAGTTTCAAAAAAAGTTTTCTGATTGGTGACGTATTTCCTGTTTTGGGGGTGGATGAATCTTATCCATAGACTCTCGTTAACAATGGCGCATGCGCAGTTATTCCACGACGTTACAAAACAATGGGAAGATGCTGGGCGCAGTTTTCAACGCCCCGGACACGTCCAATGTGAGCTCTACCTACTGATCATGTGCTTCCTGTTTTTTGTTTTGTTTTGTCTGGAAAATTTGCCATGTGATCAGTGACTCAAGCAGGCTTGCTCAGGTAAGTTTTAAATAATTGAAAGCCCTTTATCTAATGTCTATTTGCATTTCTGACTGATATGCCTCTGAAATTTTAGATGGCTGTTTGTGAAAAAAGCCTTCAGCTGACTGTTTATTTTAAAAGTGGCAACTGGTGAGTTTGTTTTTTTCTTTGTTTGTTTGTGGAATTAGGTTGCCAGCGCAGGTTATTGTACAGTATTGGACGCTGATGGCTACATTTATTTGAATTTGCTTATAAAAAATGATCAAACATTAATAATTTTATATACGGTACTAAATGTCACTTGTGGTGTTTTACTATTTCTTAACACTGTATTGATCTGGAGAATGAAAACAAAGCCTCTTGCAATTAGAAATGTTTTAATCTCACTTATTTTCCTTTCTATAATTTATATATAATTTATTTATTTATATTTTTGTTTGTTCTTTGTTGTTTTAGTGAGTCAAATTGGCTCTTCTCATCCTGGGCATTTAATTGTTCTGTTGACCTTGTATTAATCTGCATTTGATTAAAAAAATACTATTTGAACTTGAATTTATTTTATTATTTTTTTCATTTATTTTTTTATTTTTTTCATTTTTGAGAAATAGCCCCCCCGGTGGACATTTCAGGAGCCGCCACTGCTTCCAGGTGTGGAAATAACAAATTACAAATACTCACATTACTGTAATTAAGTAGATTTTTGGGTACTTGTACTTTTAGGAGTATTTCTTTCAAGTGTGTACTTTTACTCATACCGTAAACACCGGTGTATAATACGCACTTTTATTGCTCATTTGAATGTCCTGCGTATTATACACCGAAGCGTATTATCTACAGATTTTTTCCCATATTTTTAGACCCATTTTTGGCTCTGATTCGCTGTTTTTCATTTTGGCCTAAAAATGGTGCAGTACCAGTTTCGGCCGCTATGGGCGCTAATGCACCCTGTAGTCTGTTTACCTGCAGACTGTACCTGGAGGCGTATCCTGGCGCCATCTAGTGGCCATAAAAAAGACTGTCACGGCAGCGCGTATTATACACCGAAGCGTATTATCTACCGATTTTTCTGATTTATTTCCAAATATTGGCCAAAGCGTATTATACACCAGAGCGTATTATACACCGGTGTTTACGGTACTTAAGTACAATTTAAACCAAGTAACCTACTTCAATACTTTTTAAATTAGAAGTCTCTACTGAGTACAGCTGCAGTTTGGATTAATACTCAAACTGTTCATCAGCATCTTTGTACCAACAAGGCTCTCAGATCACGAACGCGCCAGTTACCTACGACGTAAGCAAAGGAGAACTCCGTAGAGTAGAGCGAAACTTATGGACTAAAGATTTGGAGACAAAGCCAAAATGGAGACAGACGACACTGTCAACAGAGAAAATGACGAGGTAAAGGCTGAGGACGAGCGCCTGAAGGAATGTTTCATGTGCAGAGGGTGAAAAGGAGACAATGTCCAGATGTAAATTATGTTTAATGTCTACAGTGATAACAGTTTACAAGACCATCTAATCTCAAAAACATATTGCGGTATACGAGGTTTTATACCTGTATGGTATTACTGTTTTATTGTTTGTATGTGCAGGTTATTAGTTTGGCTAAGTAAAGATCTTAGATATTGTCACTAGGGGTTGAACGAGTACATAATTTTTAAACTCGACATTAACATAACTGTAATACTCGAGTAGAGCTTGAGTAGTTGATGATGTCATAGGATCTTAATTAAATTAAAACCGGGAAAAAAAAGTAATTTATTATTTACCAAAAAAGACCAACAAAACATTGGGAGCATAGTTTATGCTCCTACCATTTATCTTACAGCAAATAAGTCACAGGAAACCCAAAACTGTTAGTTATTATTATTAAGCTGCAAAAGTGAAAAAAATGTGCGGCACGTCAAAAACGAAACTAAAAACAGTGGGGCGGTCGACCACCTCGTACCACCGCCTGTGGTGCTGCGCATTAGGTTTAGTTTTAGAGATTAATATGTTTATAGGATATTTATAGGTTTACAGATTTTTTTATTTTTTCTTTTTATTTGTGAAACAAGGTCAGAGGAAGCTGGTTCTGGTTCTGTCGATTGGACCCGGTGTTACACCATATTCTGTGACTTGACCTGCAACAGTTCATGCAACATCGCCCCCTACGGTCACAATATACGGTGGTCACAGAATATGGTGTAACACGGGTTCGCAACGCACTCCAAACAGGAAGTTGATTCATTTTCTGTTCTGTAACTGCGACGTGATGACGTCACTACGACTACTCGACTTTAAATAAATAAAAACTCGATAGAGGTCCAAGTAATCGACGTGTCGATTACTCGAGTAGTCTGTTAAAGCCCTAATTGTCACTGCCATCCTTTGCCTGGTAGTGAAACAAGACGGAGTTTCTGAGCGTTTGAGAAATGAGCTCTGAATGTAACTGTTGTCTTTCAAACTGAAGGACTTCTATTGACGACACAATAAAACATCAACTGGTTAAAAAGTAATTAATACTCTGAGTAGTTTTTGAGAAGAGTACTTTGTACTTTTACTTAAGTACGGTATTTTACAACACCAGTAATTTTACTTGTAACTGAGTACAATTCAAGCAGTGTAACAGTACTTGTACTACATGTTCAGTACTTGTCAGGCCACAGTGAGCAGTGTTCTCCACCTCACTCTGTTGGTTCCTCTCTCTGTCATGAAGCCCACGCCTGGACGCATGTGTCTGTTTTGGTGCCGCGGGAACAAGGAAGGAAGCGTGCTGCGTGGAGGAAGAAGAACGTTTACAACGCCTCACCGGCAATAATGAGCCCGAGCTTCCAACCTCAGAGAGTTCACTGAGCTGCGTGGAGCTTTGTTTGATTCACACGACGCTCTGTCTTATTGATAAAGAGCTGATTGATGCAATCTCCTGGAGGATCAATAACTGGTTTAGCTGTTGCATTTAATCTCTGTTTGTTCGTAGCTGCTGTGGACGTTTGTATGGAGTTTTAATGATGTCATTATCAGAACGCAGGCTGACGTTTGGCGTCACCGTAACAGACAACAGAAAGATAAATCTGTTGTTACAGCACTGAGACTCTGGGGTCGTCGTCTTTGACCTGTTTTCATGCAGCGAGCGTCAAACACAGCTCGAGCTAACAGCTCATTGAGTCTATAAGGTTGTAAATCAAGCAGACAAAGGAATTAGCACCAGCTCCTTTATTACATAAAGATCATTACCATCCATCCATCCATCCATCTGTCCGTCCATCCATTATCTTTACCTGCTTTTTCCTTTTTTGGATCATGGGGTCGCTGGTGTCCATATCCAGCAGTCACTGTGAGAGAGGCAGGGGACACCTGGACAGGTCTCCAGTCCATCACAGGGACAAAGAGACAAATGAGACAAACAAACATTCACTCTCTCTCTTCAATCAGTCTAACACAGGGGTGTCAAAGTCAAATACACCGAGGGCCAAAAAAACGAATTTGCTACAAGCAAAGAGCCGGACTGGTTCAATGTTTATTGTAAAGGGGGTGACATAAGATTTTTTTTCTTCTTTCTGCACTATTTTCATTCAATGTTTTCTTTTTGATTAATTTGTTTTATTTTGTCTCTTTTAAATGAATGAATAAATGAATTAAATAAAATATTAAATAGCTTTACATCTGCTAAGTTCTTGGTATAAACCAGCACAGACATGTTCCTGATTTTAGTATTTTACATTCTAAAAAAGCTACGTCTGGTCCTCTGGACATTTTTTGAATGCCCAGAGGACCAGACTTAGCTTTTTTAGATTTTTCTACCTGGATTATTGAGCATGCATCAGAGTATTTTACATTGTTTTATAATGTAGCTGTTTATGTTTTGTTTTTGTTTTTTTAATAGTTTTCTTATGATTTTTAATTAATATGCTTTTTTATGATTGTTTACTGTTGGCTGCAAGTATCAAGCTGTGAAATCCTTCATTTTCTACAGCTGATAGCTGTTGATCATTCATTATGATGAAGTTTAGCAACTTCTCTGTGAACATTTGAGCTCCGTGGCTTCAGCTGTGTGTTTTTATTGTTCAATCCAGGGCGGGCGTTCTGATTTCGGTCAGCTGCTCTCAGCCTGTCCCTCCTATGAGACGGTCAGACAGCGGGTCGGACTGGACACAGCTGGCCGTGGTCGGTCTCCCTGTTTCAGTTCAGCGAGAGTGGCGTCTCGCTGAAGCCCCATAGCTCGAATGTCCAACGTAAAACTAACTTGATCGCGGTTTAATGTGGCGCTATGGCTCTGCAGACATTGCACGTTGCTGCCTTGTGGCGTTTAGTGTAAAATACTTCCACACAGCGGACATGTTACGATGAAAAGTTGGCTAGCTGTTAGCTAAAGTGCTACTCACTCAGTCCGCACACTGTAGCTGGCTGTAAACTATGAAATGGATTTCCTGAATGTGATGTGAGGCAGGTCTTATTACTCTGGGTTCATGAGACACGACTCTGCATCGGATCAGCCCCATCCCTACTACCGTTGCATTGTGGGGAATGTAGTGTTGGTGCGTGCAAAACACCAGCGGGCGGCTGTGGCCAATGGGCCATTACTAATAGTAATTAAATATCATCCAGGGGCCATAAATAATTAATTTGCGGGCCGGATCTGGCCCGCGGGCTGGCACTATAACATATGTGGTCTAACATGTATGTTTCTGGTCTGTGGGAGGAAACTGGAGTACCTGGAGAAAACCCACGCAACACAGAGAGAACATGCGAACTCCACTCAGAAAGGTCCCCCGGCCCAGATTTGAACCAGCAAACCATCTCACTGAGAGGTTTGTACCAACTGCACCATGCATCATCACTATCCGGACCTTCATTTCTCTGTAATCACGGTCTGAGCAGCTTTCGACACTGTTTGCTTCTCACCACTGTTGTTAGATTAAACTACAGTAAAGCTGCAAATTGTAGGTTGAAACTGAAAGGCTAGCTGTAATTTACACTTTTATTTAGCTGAAGTGCTAAAACCCACGTCTGAAAGCTCAGTCGGACCTTTTGGTTCGAAACGTGGATGTTGTGTCAACGCCACCTGCACTGGTTTGTGTTGTTTCTCTTGTGTTGCAAATTTTTAAAAAAAGTTAATTTTGTTCAAAGAAATCTGAAGAACAGATCTGCAATCTCTTGCTGTTTGCTCGTCGTCTGAGCTCAGGATAAAAAAAATAAATCCTGAATCAGAATTTAACTTGGAAAGTTTAAAAAGTATAAAAGTCCAACCAAGGACTGGGTTTGTAAATTAGCCTGTGGCTAGAAACCCTTTGTACAAGACAACGGTTGCTTCGTTTTTAACATGTAACATTGTTTTTAATGCTGTCTTTGATCAAATAAACTTGAATGAAAAGAACATGTGCACAACTTCAGACCAGAAACTTTTTATTATTATTGTCTTTTTAAAGTGTAAGTGGCCATAAAATACATAAACCTGACTGAAAGGAAAAGTCCTTAACAACTTTATCTCTGATTTTAGTTGATATTGTCATTAATGTTTTTAATTGATTTTATCACTGATTTTTGTTGTTTTATCATTGATTTTACTTGATTTTATCACTTGATTTTTTTTATCATTGATTTTAGTTGCACTTTGTAGCACTTTGAGATTTTTGTTAATGAAAAGTGTGTTACAAATTAAACTCATTATTATTACTGTATTATTTTTAACTTGAATTATTTATTTTCATTTTAAATTTGATGCCATTAAAATATTTGTTAAAAATATTGGTAACTGGTGTTACAGCAATGCTGAGAGTGCTGTTATAGTTTTTTTTTTTTATCTGTTTTTGCCCAAAGCTCTTATTGAAAACATCCCATATTTAATGGTCAGAAACTAAAACTTGAATATGTGACGACAACATCTCGTGTCCAAACACATTTACGATGAGCAGTAATGTGGCTCTGCAGAAATATAGAAACCTCTCTGTAAAGCACTGAACAGATACAAGGTTATTATATAGTAAATATTTGACAGAAACAAGAGGAAAAGATCAGCATGATGGACCTGGTCAACGCTGAATGTTTTGACCAGAGTTCACCGTTCTTCATGTCCATCAAAAGAAATTTAAAGTCCAAAGAGAAGAAACAAAAGATCCTGAAACAACCATCTTCTTTTGCTGAGCTAAGAGAAATATTCATGTAAATGATGGATTATTTTTCCTCTCAGGCTAATCAGAATTGATCATTATTGCACATGAAGGTGCATTTCTCTAATAACATGAAAATATGAACATCTGTGAGGGTATCTTAATGCTAAATGTTAAATAAATGGACTACATTTAAATAGCTCTTTTGTAGTGCACACTCAGTCACATTCACTCACTCACTCATTCATTCACTCATTCATTCATTCACTGATCAGGGACACGGCTGAGGCAGGATCAAAGCTTCTGATTGACAGACGATGGCTCTTCCTCTTGAATCATAGTAATAATAATATTATCAGAGTCAGAGTCAGAGAGTCTTTATTGTCATTTGCACCGCATGTGGTACATGTGATGAAAACGAGATTATGTACACGGGGTCCCAGTTACATCCAACAACAAATGCAAGAGAAAAACAGTAATAACATCTAGAATTAACTAAGAAAAACATCAACTAGTAATACACTAAGCCTAATATAGTGGGAATAAACAGCAGCACGAACATGAGTTTGTATGAGCAGATGGTCACAGATGAACACAGATGAACACAGCAACAAGAAAACAGATCAGCATCAGCATGATGTGATATTTTGCAGTGTTTATTTTTTATTTTATTTTTATTTATTCATGAGTCTAACAGCCTCAGGGTAGAAGCTGTTCCTCAGTCTAGTGGTTCTACACTTGATGCTCCTCAACCTCCGTCCTGAGGGGAGTGGGGCAAAGAGTGAGTGTGCTGGATGAGTGAGGTCTTTCATGATGCAGGTGGCTCTTTTCCTGCATCTGGAGGTGTAAATGTCTGTGATGGTGGGGAGACTGACTCCAACAGACTTCTGTGCAGCCTTCACCACTCTCTGTAGAGCTTTCCTCTCTTCAACTGTGCAGCCTCCATGCCACACGTTGATGCTGGAGCACAGGACGCTCTCCACTGCACACCTGTAGAACGAGGTGAGAACTGGGCTGCTCAGACCAGCACGTCTCAGCCGTCTGAGGAAGTAGAGTCTCTGATGACCTTTCTTGATCAGGCTGGTGGTGTTGTTGCTCCAGCTGAGGTTATCATTCATGTGTACACCCAAGTATTTGTAGCTGGAGACCACTTCCACTGCAGACCCACCTATTTTCAGTGGGGCATGGGTGTGTTTGTTCCTTCTGAAGTCCACAATCATCTCCTTTGTCTTCTTCACATTCATGTGAAGATTATTCTCTTTGCACCAGCTCTCCAGGTGTTCCACCTCCTGTCTGTAGCTGGACTCATCATTGTTTGTGATGCATCCCACCACCGCTGTATCATCTGCAAACTTAACAATATGACAGCCTGGAAGTGTGGCTGTACAATCATATGTGAGCAGAGTGAACAGAAGGGGGCTCAGCACACATCCCTGAGGAGAGCCAGTGCTGAGGGTTATGGTGGAGGAGGAGAAGTTGTGGATCTTCACGGACTGTGGTCTGTCTGTTAAGAAGTCTAGTACCCAGTTACAAATAGAGGGGCTTAGTCCAAGTGTAGATAGTTTGTCTATCAGAGTTTGGGGGATCATGGTGTTGAAGGCAGATGTGAAGTCCACAAAGAGCAGACGCACGTATGAGTCCTTCTGATCCAGGTGGGTGAGAGCAGTGTGGACCACGGAAGAAATGGCGTCCTCTGTTGATCGGTTCTCACGGTATGCGTATTGATGAGGGTCCTCGTTGATGTTGACGGTTGCCTTGATGTGGGACATGACCAGTTTCTCAAAACATTTAGCGACTATCGGGGTGAGGGCCACCGGTCTATAGTCATTCAGACCAGTCACTGTGGAGCTCTTTGGGACTGGGATGATGGTCGCGGTCTTCAGGCAGGTGGGAACTGACTCCAGTGCAAGTGAGGTGGTGAAGATGTCAGCCAGCACCTCACAGAGCTGGTCCGCACATTCCTTCAGAACTTTCCCTGGGATGTTGTCTGGTCCGGTTGCTTTATGAGGATTAATCTTTCTGAGACTGCCTCTCACTTCTGCTGCGGTCACTCTGAGATGCTCTTCATCTGGTGATGAGGTGAGTCTGGTGCTAGCTGGTCTGTTTGGATCATCAAAACGTGCATAAAACTTATTGAGGGCATCAGGCAGAGATGGGTCCCTGGGGCATTGTTTGTTCTTGCCTTTGTAATCTGTTATGCATTTAATACCCTTCCACATGCTCCGTGGGTCTTGTGAGGTGAACTGTCCCTCGATCCTCTGTGCATACGTGGCCTTGGCCTTCTTAATGCCATCCTTCAGTTCATTCCTGCTCTTTCTCAGCTCCTCTTTATCTCCTGACTTGAATGCAGTGTCCCTGGCTGCTAGCAAGGCGTGAACTTCTTTATTTAACCAGGGTTTCCGGTTCGGGTAGGATTTAACATATTTTTTTATGGATACATTTTCAGAGCATGTACTGATGTAGCCCAGGACTGAGGAAGCGTACAGTTCCATGTCCACTGAACTTCCATCAGTAGCTGCTTCTCTGAAAACAGACCAGTTTGTCTTCTCAAAACAGTCTCTCAACATGGGGGAACTATCTTGAGGCCAGATTGTTATCTCTCTTTGTTCCGGCTTGGAGCGCCTGAGTGGGGGGAGTTGTCTTGGTGCCAGGATCAGAGAGTCGTGATCGGAAGCTCCGAGCGGTGGGCGTGTCTTCGCCGTGTACGCCCCCTTTACATTAGTGAAGACTTGGTCGAGCGTTTTATCTCCTCTCGTAGCTGTGAAGACGTTCTTATTGAAGGCTGGGAGGGAGACTTGAAGATCTACGTGATTGACGTCTCCGCAAACAATGAAAAGCCCCTCAGGATATTTACACTGCAGCGAGGTGAGTAAGTCATGAATTTCTCCCTGGGCGTCATTAGCATTAGCATCGGGTGCTATGTAAATAGCTGTTATTAAAATCACAGCATGGTCGCGAGGGAGGTAATGCGGCCTACATCTTACTGTGATCAACTCGACGGCAGCTGAACAAATTCTTTTAATCACGGAACAGTTCGTGCACCAGTCTTTGTGCACGTAAATACAAACACCGCCGCCTCGTGTTTTCCCCGTAGTCTCGGTGCACCGGTCTGTTCTGAAAAAGAGCCTATTATCCAGCTCGTAAACAGAGTCTGGTGTGTCCTCCGAGATCCACGTTTCCGTGAGGCAGAGCACGGAGCACCTTCTCATCTCCTCCGACGTGGTCACTCTCAAACGAAGTAGATCCATTTTGTTGTCCAGCGAGCGGACGTTAGACAGAAAAAGAGCCGGCATCGGGGGTCTACCGGTTTTAGCGTCTGCCCGCAGTCTCGTCATAATTCCTGCACGGCAACCTCTCTTCTTTCCACGAGAGCAACGCTTCCTTTTCTTTCCCCTGGAGCGCATCTGCTTCCAGAATGACGTTCTTAGCAGCTCCAATCTTCCGAGCTCTGATTTGAGTTCGTTGCTGATTTCAGCTGTGCCCTGTGGTAAATCCGCTCCGATTCTTAACAGTTCAGTTCGGCTATAATTCACCCGCAAAAAATGCGCAGAGTCAGGTACAAAAACACTATTAAAATTACTAAAAACTAGAGATGAACCGGGAACTCGTGAAGCTGCGGCTGCTCTGAGCGCGGCCATCTTGTTAATATACTTGTTATAATAACAATAATAAAAATAATAATAATTTTCTTTTCTTTTCTTTACAGGAAATGTCTTACTTTCTTGAGCAACAAAATGCCATCCTCCATCTTCTATTATTTATAGGTTATTGTTTTATTTGGGAGACGGGTGAGGCCAGGATCAAAGCCTCTGATTGACAGATGATGGCTCTTGGCATTTTGTTGCTCAAGAAAGTAAGGCATTTCCTGTAAATAAAATAAAATAAAATTAACTTATTGCCCCAAATAATAATGGTTATTATTCAAAAGTAAAAGGATGATCAAGGGTGAGAAATTGGATGGTAATGATAGAACTGAGTGGGTGCTGATCTGTGTATACGTGTGTAAATATATGTGGGTGTGTAAATAAGTAAATGTTATCTATATATTTATGCAGGTAGATGTGTATGTGAGTATGTATAAACTTTCATCTAGCCCAGAAAATACTGTTATAGATTTTTTTTAAAGGATACTGGCAACAGGAAGACTATTTATGCTATGAATTAATGAATGGATAAGGGGTATGATAATATAAATTAAACTTCATCATACTCCTTTTCAGACTCACAGTCACCATTAGAGGAAAGGAAAATAAAAAAAGGTACATTAGCATATAAAAATTGGGTATGTTTATTTGATATTAAGATTCTGTATCTACAATTAGAAACATGAATGTCTTTATTATTATGTTTTGTTGGTGAAATGTCTGTCTGAAATAAAATGTATCATCATCATCATTTAATGAATAATAAAAAAATGGATGATCAGGTAACGGACGATTCAAACTGGAAACCATCTTGTGTTAAGTAAAAAATGTAAAATAATTTCTATGTTAAATCTGCAAAAAAAAGTTTTTTTTTAAATTCTAGATTCTAAACTCTTCACAGATGTCACAGTTAAACTATCCGATAATGTTTATTTTAATAAAATGTTTATATTTTCAATTTACATCATTTATTTTGACTTCTTTGTCACAGCGCATGACTTAATGCAACGAGATGCAGAAATCAGTTATTCTCTTCCAGTATGTGTATTAGTATTTGGCCATCACTGATTAGCTCAGCTACATGATCATGGTGATTCTTTCAGTGGAATGAACCTAGTATTGTAAAATATACAGGAAATTACTTCTCACAAAAACAGGAAGGAGGATAATAGCGGTGTGACTTTTTAAATGTATAAAAAACATGCTGGGAATTATGCATCATCATCTGGCAGAACTGCATGAATCATAACCTGGCTGAGAGGAAGACAAAACTCCTTTTCTTTTCCATCAGAGAAAAAACACCCGTGTCCAAATCCAGATGTGCATTTTAACCTGTAGTTTGTTTAACCTGCTGCTCAACAGAGTCTGTCTTTCTGCAGCTTCATTCACAAACCTGCCACACCTTTTTTATTAGACTGTGTCACTGCAACCTGAAGTCAGAGCAGTGGAGTCAGTCTGACAAGCGGCTGAAATAAACTATAATGATGGGATTTAAACGTAAAGAAAGCCTTGTTAGAGAATAAGTGGAGTTTGAGGAGTTACTCTGGAGCTAAATACAACTGAGTTATGACACTGAGCAGCAGCATAGTAAGAAAAATCAAGTTGTGCAAGCTGTGAGATAAGCTTTGTGTTATCAGGAAGCAGTCCAGATGTCTGACTCCTCTCAGAAAGCCTTCAGTCACTTCATGACAACAGCTGGAGTTTAGCACGTGTTTCAGAAAACCTTCACAAATAACCAAACTTTAAACAATGGTTTAATCACTAAAAGAGTATTTAGATCATAATAACTTCTATGGCTGGTTCATAAAATGATCATGCACAGTTTACTTGACAAACAGGTCAAAATAATCTGCCAGGGGCCTCTGGGTCTCCAGGATTAGGCAACAAATACAGAGAAGTAAAAAAAAAAAAAAGACCTTACCTCATGTTTAAATCCAAACTCTCCCTGATTCCAGTGTCACGTGGAAGAAGCAGCAGGACTGTTGTCCTCAAGGTGCAGGACTGTTGTGTCCTCAGGTGCTGGACTGTTGTGTCCTCAAGGTGCAGGACTGTTGTCCTCAAGGTGCAGGACTGTTGTGTCCTCAAGGTGCAGGACTGTTGTGTCCTCAAGGTGCAGGACTGTTGTGTCCTCTGTGAGACTGACAGTTTGAGCAGCTGGGTCAGAGGGAGGTGCTCAGTGGGACACAACCCAGAACTGCTGCTTCTCTTTAATCCACACACACTTCTCACTGTTTAACCCAATCCCTGCCTTCTGCACAACACTGGAGGGAATTAGGCTTCCGGCTTTTATAACAAAGCAGGATTTATAGGCTAAAAGTTTGATATGTAATGAAAATAACTGAATAAATCAATCAGTAACTACTTGATCCTGATGCAAAGTGCACTAATAGTCTGAGACTGCCAGGCGCCGCACGTCCCCAGACCCCACATTGACAAAAACAACTTTGCAGCCCACGTTTCACTGCGTGTCAGCAAAAAACTGTCATCTGGCTGTGCGCGTTCACGAAACCGCCGAATAAGCGCGCAAACACGAAAAGGCTGCAGAGCCGACGTCGAGGTGAAATGTCGCCATCTGGTGGTCAGATTTATGAACTACAGTTTGAGTTTTCCTGTTTCCGGACAAAAAAAATAAAATAAATGCAGTGGATTAAATCGTTTTTTTTTGTTGTTAAATTTTAAGTTTGATTTTATTTCGGTGGGTTTTTATAAGGACCTGTAAAGGTTATTTGTTTTATACGCTGTGTTAAATTGATTAATTTGTTAAATGCTTTTGTTAAAAGATTAAGTTGTAATCTTAAAGGGACAGATATGTTTGTGAAACCTCAGTTTAGAACTAGTTTAAAGGGAAGGGGTCTACCATAATTCAGGGAGTTGGGTTATGGAATGACTTGGAAACAGAAGTTAAAGAAGCTAAATGGTGTAGCCTATTTTTAAAAAAAATGGTTAAGGAATTGTTAAAAACATATATATAAATGGAATTTAATGAGTAATTGTATGAGATAAATTAAGTTAAATAAGTTGTTCATTTTGTTTTGGTATTTAAAAAAAATGGTTGTTTGAATTGTTTATTAGAGAATAAGGGGCAGATATAATAAGATTATTTTCTTAATCTGCTGCCTTTCATTTTATATATTTTTTTCTTTTTCTTATTGTATATATGTAAATTGTTTTGTATTTTATTATTATAAAATGAATGAATAAACTAAACTAAACTAACTAGCTTGTAAACTGCGTGTTGTCATCTCTCTTGGTTGTGTGCATTTATTATTTATTTTATTTATAAACCTTTATTTAACCAGGAGGAGATGATAAAAAAAAAAAAAAAAGTCTGGCAGTGTTGAGCACCAACCTGTCACATTTTAACCAGAATAATTAAAGTAGTTTTGACTTTAAAGTGTCCTAATTTCTGAGTCATGCTGTGAAAATGTTTGATTTTTCTATTATATTATTAAGTAACCAAAAGAGAAATGAATTTATATCAAGTTAAAAACGAGTGTAGGAGCAGTGACGTAATCGTGACGGAAGCTGTTTGCTCTCAGCGCAGCATCCTCGCCACACCCTCCTCCTCCTCCTCCTCCTCCTCCTCCTCCTCCTCGGTGTGCAGCATCAGGACCAGCAGCAGCATGATGGCATCCATCCTAACAGTTCTGGCTCTGACAGCTGCAGTCTGCGATGGCATCCTCCCTGACATCGTGGACTCGGGGATCAATCACATCGTGGAAGGACCATCTGAGCCGGACCGCATCTTTGTGGAGCGACTGCCAGAAGATCTGCAGCGAAAGGATGCGCTTCCCCAAGTAGGCAGCTAAAAGTCTCAGTCAACATCTGGCTGGCATTATCACACTGCATGAGCCTTTCAAACACAGGAAAAATAAATGTTAAGAAGAGTTTAGAGGCAGATGTGTCTTTAATATTGTTCTTTTTATCATTATTTTGTCTATATATGATCCATCAGGTGAACAAGAGCTCTGAGCTGAGTCATCAGAATGAAACTGTGTCTGACAAGGTGACTGATGGTGAATCTGTTTGCTCATCGCCAGACCAGGTCGAAGAATAAATAATGAGTTTAATTAAAGAACACAATTCTTTTGTGCAGAAAACAAACCGTACTTCAGCTGCTGCCCCAGACAGTGACCTGCTGGAGAATGATATTGATCACGTGAGTCTGTTCTAAATGATAAAGTGAGATGCAGAGAGTTGAGGCTTTCAGCTGCTCAGCCTCAGGTTGCGTAATACTATCTGCTGACTCAGCAGTCTGCCAATAAATGGAATAGATCAAGTGCTCGTGATTTATTTGCCTGTGTTTCAAATTAAAGAGAAGCGTGAGTGTGTGCAGCTGATTCGTCAAAAAGATGATTGCACCAAAAACCATTGAGAAACATGTGTGTGTGAATAATTGATGATGTGCTTTGAGCTTTAATCTGCAGCTAGAATTCACTATCGGGACTAAAGTTGTTTACTGAGACTTGTTTGCCAACAAAAAGGGTTATTTATAAGATATTCTATACAAAATGATAATCTGCTGTTAGATATAAAACAGGTCTATTTGTTGCTGGTTTAAGAATTAGATTAAACCTCAGAGCTCCAAAACGTGTTTCTTGTTCTTGCAGGGATGCATCACTGATGATGACTGTGAGGAAGGACGATACTGTCTTTCCGACCCACATAACTCCAAGTGTCAGCCGTGCAAAGAAACCGACGTGGTGAGATTATAATTTATAGTGGAGTGAATCTTTGTTTTGGTTAGCTTCCTCTAAAATATGATTTTTGTGTCCATTTCCAATTGTCAGTAAACATTTATGGACATGCAGCCATTAAAAAAGTCACTGACTCATCATTTAGTAATCTAATTATTGTAACATACAATATTTATTGTTATGATAACAAATATGCATTTAGGTTTTAATGCAGAAATAAAACATTACCACAACGCTACCACTACCGGTGTATGAATGTCTGAATGAATGGGTGGATGGCTGGTATTGTAAAGCGCTTTGGGGCTCCTCACAGGGGGCTGGAAAGCGCTATATAAATAAGCTCCATTTACCATTTACCATTTAGGTGATAAAATTGTAAATACTCCATACATTTAATATAATATTTAGAAATAAAACTTGAATTAGTAAGAGGTTAACATTAGCATTATTTTAGAGGGATGAACTGTCTTTAAATAAATATTTAGCTCGTTATTTTCAGGAGTTTATGTCTCACACACACACTTTAGTGCTACTATTTCACATGCACTGCATTGCAGCTGTTTCCACAACTGGAGTGTGTTGTTCATGAACGCTCCTTCCTGCAAGCTTCATGGAAGAGGCCGAGTCAAGGTCAAACAAGAGCTTGGGCCTCCAGGAACGGTTTGGATGTCGTAGAGTAATCCAAATGGACAAACATGTCTGCCAAACAAAAGATAATAAAAAAAGAGGTCTGAGTCTTGTTGAAGTCACTGCACTTTGAAGAAGTGTGTGGAAACTGCTCCATCCTGGTTTGACCAAATCACACAGTGTGACACGAGGCATCATCTCATCAAACTCACCTGACGTCATCACATTTCAAGCTTGGAGAATCATTCGCTAGAGTTAGACTGATGTGCACAGGTCTCAGCTCTGTGGTTTTTAAGTCGGCTGCATCTGCTTGTTGTTGACGGGCCTTCACTGAAGGTTTCACATCTTGTGTTTTTCAGTCTTGTGCCAAAGATGCAGAGTGCTGCAGTGAGCAGCTGTGTGTGTGGGGCCAGTGCAGCCACAATGCAACCAGAGGAGAGGCTGGCGGCACGTGCCAGCAGCAGACCGACTGCAGCCCCGACCTCTGCTGTGCTTTCCATAAAGGTCACACTCTGTCTGTGCACATCTTTGTATTTGAACTGATCGCCGCCCCCGTGCACTCAGGACATGCATGTTTGTTTCGTGTCCTCAGCTCTGTCCTCCCCAGTCTGTTTGGCCAGACCCATAGAACGGGAGCGCTGCTTCAGTGACTCCAACCACCTGATGGAGCTGCTGTCGTGGGACACGCAGGAGGGGGGGCCCAGGAAACACTGTCCCTGTGCAGGAGGCCTTCAGTGTCAGCACCTGGGGTGAGTGCAGCATGTTTAGTTACTGAGTCTGTACTACGGTGGCCCTAAGCCGTATGAACAACATTTGAAAAAACACAACAAAAACACAACATTTGAAAAAACAAAATTACATTAAGCCAAGTGGCTCAAATCACATTTGAAAAAACAGAATCACATTTGAAAAAACAGAATCACAAAAAAAAGCAATTACTTTTGAAAAAATAATAATTCCGTTTTTTCTAATGTGATTCTGTTTTTCTAATGTGATTCTGTTTTTTTCCAAATGCAATTCTGTTTTTTCTAATGTGATTCCATTTTTTATAATGTGATTCCGTTTTTTTCAAATGTAATTCTGTTTTTTCTAATGTGATTCCGTTTTTTCTAATGTGATTCCGTTTTTTCTAATGTGATTCTGTTTTTTCCAACGTGATTCAGTTTTTTCAAATGTAATTCTGTTTTTTCTGTTGTGATTCCGTTTTTTCTAATGTGATTCTGTTTTTTTTCAAATGAAATTCTGTTTTTTCTAATGTGATTCCGTTTTATGTGATTCCGTTTTTTTCTAATGTAATTCTGTTTTTTCTAATGTGATTCTGTTTTTTCTAACGTGATTCCGTTTTTTCTAATGTGATTCCGTTTTTTTTCAAATGTAATTGTTTTTCTAATGTGATTCCGGTTTTTTTTCAAATATAATTCTGTTTTTTCTAATGTGATTCCGTTTTATGTGATTCCATTTTTTTCTAATGTACAGGTAGTCCCCGATTTACGAGCGCTCTGATCTGCGAGGTTCCAGACTTACGAGCTGCGAATTTTTGGAAAAAACGAAAAAAATACTGAGTTTTCATGTGTTTTTTCACCACAGTTAGTTAGCTAAGCATATGGACACACGTTTCCGATCATTTTTATGCACTCATAAGCAGTTTTTGGATGAAAATAGAGTGTTTGTAGTCGCGCTAGCGAAAACCGTTCCAATTTACGAGCGAAATTCCGGATTTACGAGAGAAATGGCGGCCGTTCCAAATTACGAGATTTCCGGTTTACGAGCGCCTCGTTGTAACGGATCTCGCTCGTAAATCGGGGACTACCTGTAATTCTGTTTTTTCTAATGTGATTCTGTTTTTTCTAATGTAATTCTGTTTTTTCTAATGTGATTCTGTTTTTTCTAACGTGATTCCGTTTTTTCTAATGTGATTCCGTTTTTTTTCAAATGTAATTGTTTTTTCTAATGCGATTCCGTTTTTTCTAATGTGATTCGAGCCACTTCGCTTTGGCTTAATGTAATTTCGTTTTTTCAAATGTGTTTTTGTTGTTTTTTCAAATGTAATTCCGGTTTGTTTGTTTTTTTCAAATTTAATTCTGTTTTTTCTAATGTGATTGTTTTTTCTAATGTTTTTTAATGTGATACGTTTTTCTAATGTGATTCCGTTTTTTTTTTT
>JBBPBX010003236.1:27089-52744 GCA_038048925.1 Garcialebias charrua | reverse complement strand
ATATATATATATATATATATATATATATATATATATATATACATATACTGTATATACACTTTATACTTTATAACTTGTTTAAAAAAATTAATCTGTATGCCTCTTATGGCGTTGTTGTCATCATTCTTTGTTTGTAGACAGGTCTCTCTTGTAAATGAGTCCTCAAGGCTCAATGGGATTAACCTGTCTAAATAAAGGTTGAATGAATACAACCGGGTTGGATGGACGTCCTTGGCCACTCGTAGACTCCGCCATTGGCACATTTTTATTTAAAAGGCCATACTAGGATTTCTTCCTTCGTATTTGTTGGCCTTTATAAAGAGGAAGTCCACCAGAGGATATTCTCTTCGTTGTGAGAACTTATTTTTACTTTCAGGGCCTAAAGTCTGAACTGAACTTGGAAAGAAATCTGTTCAGTTTTCTGCTCCGTCTTCTTGGAACCAGTTGCAGAAATACATGAACCTAAAGGAGCTGTTGCCAAGAAATGTTTTTAAGGCTGTTCTTAATGATTTGGAGAAGGTACCGGTAAATGTTTAACTGAGGAATCTTTAAATTAATTTGTTTGTGACGGAGTAAACGTTTTCTGTTTTGTTGTGAATGTTCTGTAACTTCTTGTGTGCTGCTGCCAGTCTTGGCCAGGATTCTCTTGCAAAAGAGATTTTTAATCTCAATGGGATTTTCCTGGTGAAATAACAGTTAAATAAATGAAATAAATAAATGAATAAATAAATAATGACCATATGTTGCCTTAAGCAAGACACCAATACATAGTTCCCATGTGACGTCACATCTGTGGGTTGTCCTTTATGACCCTCCCACATGTAGGCTATGCTGCATTTGGAGCGCATTCTGATAGATGTCCATTTTTCACGTTGTTTTTTTTGTTAATTTCTAATTAATTGCAATGGTTACTTCGTGTTGTGTCAGTGGGTGTTCCAGTCGGGTAGACGTTTGGGCAACGCGCAGGTTTCAGTTAATCAAAAAAAAAGAAAACGTGAAGGATTTATCTCATCGGAGAAACTGGACAACAGCTCCTCCTGCTCTGAGTCTGGCTTGGATCTGCTCTGGAAGACGTCGTACTTTTGGCCGGTAAACAAAATATTCTACATTAATCATTTTGTGAAACTATGTCAGAACAATGTTAGAGTACAACTGTCTGTGTGTTAGAGCTGGGTTTTTTTTTTTCATTATTTAGCAAACCGTCTTGCATGCTGTTAGCTTAGCATCTCGCTAACGCGACAATGGCCTCCTCTGCTCCTCACGGTCCACCAGACCGTCCCAGTTGGAGAAGGACGACGGGAGCCAAGTCGTGCGGGCGACGCGTCGGTCCCATGGGACGTGGACGTGCCTCCGCGGCCGCCTCAGCGGATGCACGCCGTCCGACCTGAGCTCCGGCGAGCCACGCTCCAGATGCTAACAACATGCTAACTTCCAACACGGTAAGACTCAAAGCGCTGGTTCTGGTCTGTGTTGAGCTTGGACTGTTTGTTGGCTGTGTGTTATTTTAGTTAAACCTTTTTTTAGCTGGTTAGATCTGATTGAGACAGTTTACACATCTTTTTTGGATTTAAAGCTGTGAAGTCAGTGTGTTGTGAAGCCGGTCTGCGCTCGCTCCTTGTATTAATTAAATAATTAATGATATCGGAGTAACTACTTTGTGACAAGTTGTCTGATTCGTCTGCCATGATTTCTTTCTCAAACTCATTTAAATCGACCACTGCCAGTTTGCTCTTGTTCCTTGGTAAAGCTGTGGTAGCTCGTGTTATTGATATCTATGGTCCGTATAATTTGCTCTGCTAGTTCGCCATCTTGCCTTCTTCTGCCTACAGATGTGGTGCGAAAACCGGTTTGCACAATACTGGGGGCGTGTCTGGGAACTATGTATTCCCCAAATGCCCCCTGGGCAGCTTAAGTAGCTGCTTGCCGCTCCACTTGTGCATCTCATGTGAGTGTGGCATTAATTGAGAACAAATTGTCATTGTGTGGACATAAACGATGACAACACAACATTTCCACTTTTACAACCGTATTGACGGAATGTGTGTCCAGGTCTTACCTCTGGTTCATTTGCTAGAAGCTGATACACTTTAACCCTGTATTCACCCTTTTTCAGAGCTCTTCCTAGTCGAATGGTTATCTAAAATAAACAAACAAAAATACATCACATTTTAAATATAAGTGCTTACTCATATAAACTATTGATGCAAATGAATACATCCTGAACAGGCTGTTCTGACCTTGTTATCGTCGGAGAATGATGAAAGTGTTTCATTGAGCCGTACACTCTCAAACTCCTGGTTGTTGGCATAAACCCGAAACACCTTGAACTGGGATGACGTCACACCAACGTACGGCTCCAACCTCTGTTTGAATGCTGCCAACGTTATTCTCTTGTCCACATGAACCACTACGCCTGAAAATGAGCACACAACACACAAACTGTTACGACTTGTCTGAACAATTCCCCTAAAAGAAAAAAGCTGAAGTGATTATCAAACGTTCTTTTTTTCCACTAGCTAGTATACAGCAGTCCCTTGTTTAGGATTCAAGGTTTTTTGTCATTCACATCACATGTGGTAAATGAGGTGGAACAAAACTACGGTATGTACATAGGGTCCCAGTTACATCCAACAAAAATACAAATTGTAATGAAAAATAGCAAGATCCAAGATATGAATTAAGAAATACGCTAAAATAAGAATACAATACGCACTAATAGTACATCGCAGTAGTTTTTCGCAGGTGTTTGAGACCACGCCCACCTGCAATAAGTGAAAAACCGCTAAGTGGGGATACAGTACCGGTAGTTCAAGTTCAGCAAACTTTATCATGACACGTGCCAGGCTGTAATCATTAATCACTTGTTACTCCCAATCTCCCCCTTAAATAAACAGTTTAAATTAAAATATTGTAACATTTTAAATAAGCAATACATGCTGCATGGATTGCTTATTTAAAATGTTACAATATTTTAATTTAAATTGTAGAGAAGCGCAGCAGGACATCAAAGGGATGTCACACAGCTTCAGCTCTGCAGCACGGAGCAGAAAATGTACTTCTTGACCAATTACACTTCAACAACTGAAAATAAAAGTTCTAAAATAATTAAAAATAACTTTGAACACTTTTATATTTTGTGATTATGATGATTTTACAATGTGACATACTTTGAATTTTAAGTTGGAAGTCAAAAATCGAATGGTTCATCTGGACAGCAAAGGGTTAACCTTTCACAAAGCTGCAGCAGGAACAATGGCCCTCATGCACGAACATGTTCGTATTTTTATCCTAAATTTCTCCTACTTTTGTTCGTACGAACATGCCACGTCAGATCCAACAAACACTTCTATCCTTAGGAAAAGTGTGTAAATGGCTGCGTAAATTTAATGAATCCCACCTGTTCTATCAACCTGCGCGTGCTCGCGGAGAGGTCATTTACATAATTCCCACCCCTCAAAACACCATATAAGGCCACGTTTCCTGCCTTTTGACAGCAGGAAGTGTCCATTCATTCAAAATCAAGAAGTAAAAAGAACTTCACGCGTTCGGAGATTGAAGTTCTGCTCTCAGTCGCGCTGTGGCGCACCGCTACCCCCCCACCCCCCGCAAGTGTCGGATGTGTTTTTGAACAGAAGCATTTTAAAATGTCTCGAAACTACAGTTAACTTCATATTAATATTATGCATGTTGTGTCTCCCGTGGGTCGTACAGTATCAGAAATCAAGAATAAATGGTTTGATCTGAAAATGGCTTCAAAGAAACGTCTCGCCGCAGCACGGACAGGAGGTGGTCAAGGAATAGTCTGCGTTACTGAGATGGATGGACAATAAATGCCATGCTGCGCAAGACGCGTGCCAACATGTTTTGCAGCACAAATGAGTCATGCGCGCTCCTCCTGGTCATCGCGCAACCACATTCTGCAGGTTATATTTCGAATCAGATATAATAATCTATTGCTCCGATGGTGTTTGGCACAGCAGTCCAGCAATAGCATGAAAATCAGTCTTAATTCGTACTTGTTCTGCGGCGGTGTATGGGAATTTTATGTACCTGGGTGTTAATATGAGGAGGGCTTTGATGACCAAGGGGAGCGCACGACTCACTGAAGCCTGCGCGACACACCAGACAAATTAAACTTAAAATTATAATTCTAATTCAAACAGAATAACCTATTGTCAAGAATAATTATGGTGCGTGATTTTTTTAAACCCAAAATATTTTCTAAATAACGAAATATGAAGTTATTAGTGGAGAAATTCCGTCTGGATGACAGCAGACTGACGCTCCTAAAATATACGACAGGTCCGGACCACTCGTAAATTTTGTTCGTATCTGAAAAAAATCGTAGGATACGAAAACATTGTTGAATGCCACAAATGATCCTAAATCACTCGTACGCACAGTTTAAGAACAAATCTGTGCGTACAAACGGTTTGTGCATGAGGGCCAATGTGTGTGTGGCAGAGATCAGCTGATCAGCTGCAAGAGGGAGCTTTCTCTTCACTTGTGGGCTTCACACATGGTGCAATATCATTTAAAATAATTTATTTTAAATAACCCATGGCTCATCGTTCAGTCAGCCATTAGTGTCATGTCCAATCTTACTTTGAAATATATACACACATATATATACAGGTAGTCCCCGACTTACGAGCGAGTTCCGTACCTACGAGCTGCTCGTATGTCGAAAATTCGTAAGTAGGATCACCCCAAAAAAATATATATATTTTTATAAATGAATACATGTACAGTACTGTACAGTCACCAAGCATTTAGCCTATCCTAACACAGTTTTTAAAGATGAAGGAGTGAGTTGAATTGTCTCCCTTTCACATAAAGGGAGCTAGCTCCCTTTATGGCTCAGTTTTAGGACCAACCCTCTTTACAATCTACATAGCTAATGTAGGTCAGAGCATCCCTGATGCATCCTTACATTTCTATGCTGATGATACAGTTGTTTACTGCCGAGCTAAAACAGTAGCTAAGGCTTTCCAGTTACTGCAATCTGCTTTTGACATCATCCAGTCAGATTTGTTCCGTCTCAAACTTGTCCTAAATGCTGATAAAACAAAAGGGATGTTTTTTTCAAATAGGAAGTTGGTCCCAGCAGATATTCCTCTGATTTTATCCTCAAACGGTGTCCCTATTGAGTTTGTTGACTCATATAAATATTTGGGTATCCTGATCGATTCGCATCTCTCATTTAAACTCCACGTGGAAAACCTAGTGAAGAAATTGAAAGTTAAACTGGGTTTCTTTTTCAGAAACAGATCATGTCTAACACTGAATGTTAGGAAACACCTTGTATCTGTGACTTTCCTTCCCTCCATTGATTACGGTGACATTCTCTACATGAATGCTCCTACAAGCACCCTGCGGATGTTGGATGTTGTCTATCATGGTGCACTAAGATTCATAACTGGTTGTGATTATCGTACCCACCACTGCACCCTGTATTCACTGGTTAACTGGACATCATTAACCTCACGCAGACTCTTCCACTGGTACATTTTCATCTTTAAATCACTTCTTGGTTTGCTGCCCTCATACATCTCCTCCTACATGTCTTTGCGTGAGTGCAGCTACAGTGTGCGCTCTCAGGACATGATTACCTGCAGTGTTCCGTCAGTGAGGACTGAACTTGGAAAAAGGGCCTTCTCCTACTCTGCTCCTGCTTCATGGAATATCTTACAAAAAGATCTGAAGCTCTCGGCCCTGACCTCTCTAAATGGTTTTCAGAATCTGTTGGAATCCTGGCAAAAACCAATGCAGATATGTTCCTGTCTTTGATTTTGTACATCTACCTTATAATGTTTTTGCTAGTTTTTGCTACTTTTTCTTTGGTTTATTGTTGAATGTAATTGTATCATTGCTGTTCATCATTCTTTAGTTTGTAGCAGGTCGCTTTCGTAAATGAGCCCTCGAGGCTCAATAAGATTTACCTGACTAAATAAAGGTTGAAATGAATGTGAAAGGGAGACAATTCAACTCACTCCATCTTTAAAAACTGTGTTAGGATAGGCCAAGTGCTTGGTAACTGTACAGTACTGTACAGCTATTTATTTATAAAAATTTTAAAAAATGTATGCGATCCTACTTACGAATTTTCGACTTACGAACGGCCCGTAGGCACGGAACTCGCTCGTAAGTCGGGGACTACCTGTATAAATATTCTAGCTAGTGAACACATAGGGTTGAATTAAATGTATGTACCCACAATTAAAATGTAATTTAAAATTCTTTTTTTTTTTTTTTTTACAAGTGTTTTTGTATTATAAATAAAAAGGTTTATACATTTTTGCGTTTCCCATAAGGCTTCTTCCTGAGCGCAAGGCTCTGCTCTGAAGTACAGGTACTGAGCTTCTGCTTTGCTTTTCCCATTGTCGTCGTACTCGCTGTCTGTTCCAGAGTCTTCTTCAGCAGTGTCCCAGGTCTCTTTTTTCCCCTCGTGGGCTTTGGACCGTCGGCTACTTGTGATGCTGTGTGAATCCAGGCCGTTGGCCAGCTGGATGGGGCCACTGTCTGCGTTACACAGCGTGTCACTGCTGTGGCTGGAGCTCAGAATGTCGCTGTCCACTGAGCTCGTGCTGCGGTCGTTGTTCACCTCAGAGTCCGACCGTTCCTCACAGACAAACTGGTTCTCGGTGTCATAAGAGGCAGCCCTGCTGCCACTGGGCGTGGCCTTGATCCGGTTCTCCAACTCTCGGTTGTCTGCAGCCACGCAGAGCGAAGCGTTCGAGTCCGCGTCTTGGATCGGAGATTCGATATGCTCAAAGTCACTGGCGTCCGAGCTTTTTTGGCTGTCGCTTGTGCTGGACCCCTGCTGCTGCAAAGACAAGTTTTTTAATTTTTCTGTGCTTTCCTCCAGAATAGCTTCTACAGATTTCCTGTTGTCTTTTGAACCCTCAAAGAGTCCATCGCAGTCTTCTCCCACTTTTTGGCAAACAGTTCTGTTAGCCAGAGTACCAGGAGACTGCTCAGGCAGCAAGACAAACAGTCGGATCGTGTTCCCGTGACGATCCAAGAGCTTCCACAAGAGCGAGTCTGAGAAAGGAACCTGATGATCCGACAGCTCAGAGCTCTCTACAAACACCTGATGAAAACAAAAGCAAATGTTATGTCAACATATAAACTTGTGTATAATACGTTTTTGAAGTATTTTTAAGTTTCAAGCTGTGAGAATACAATTACTATAACCTTGTTACTCCTAAAGAATCCCTCGGCTTTAAGCGTCTTGTTTGGAACATAAAGGAGCCGGAGGTCATTATAGCAGCGCTCCAAGACCACTCGCATGGTTTCTGCAGAGAGCCCTGTAGCCTGGGAAGCACACGCAAAATACTCAGACATAATTACACATCGTCATAGGAAATTTTTTTTGTTATTGCTACACAGGTAAAATAACATGCAGTGTAAAACTGAGAGAATTAATAAACCTGTGCAATGAGCAGTTTGAATTCAGTGATTGACTGGTTCAAGTATGCTCGAACACTGATTGGAGAGGCAACGGACTCTGTCTTCAGATCCACAACATGAACCTTCACCATCACTTCTGCAGACAATAAAAAATAAAAAACGTAACTTACAAATGTTTGGCCTGGTAATCTAACATTTATATTCACTAATCAAAAGAGTTTGCTTCTAACCGTCAAGATTGTCCTACAACACATTTTGCTATCCAAGGACAATACAGTAGTCACATCTATGGTTTAGTTATACCTTTTGCCAAAGGTGGGCGCCGGAGCGCTAAAGCGCTAATCCGCTTATAGCGGACCTAAACAATTTGTCAGCGTTACAGCGGATTGACTAACTTTTATAATTCATAAGCGGATTTGCGCTATTTTTATTTAAAATGCAGTACCGCTAATAACTAATTATCTATCAGTAAAAACTTATTTACGAGCTCTTAAATCAACCGGACGACTGCTAACAGACCATATCCTGTCAGCGCCGGATGTGGTCCGTGACAAAAAAGCGTCCCCCTCAGTCTCTTGGCTAGAGAGAGCGCTCTCTCCATAGACACTATAGCAGTTAGCAGCCAGTGTGTTACTCTGCAGCCTTATTGCTTGTTTTTGAAGAGTCAGACGAAGAGTTTTTAACATGGAGGGTGAACTTATGGATGTTTCTCAGCGGCCTACGCGACGCGTCAGCGCCTCATTTGCCCTCTTCAAAATGGCGGCGCCCACAGAAGCAAAGGACTTTCCAAGAAAACACGGTAAAAACAATTATTTCTTTGCTGAGAAAAAATATATTTCATAGCTGACGTTATAGCACAAGTTTTTCTGAGCTTGAGAGTTTCACGAAATGGTCAAATCTGCTGGATTTAAAAAAGTAGTTCGCCATTAGCACTGTTCAAAATGGCGTCCGCGACAGCCACAGAAGCTAAGGACTTTCCAAGAAAACACGGTAAAAACAATTATTTCTTTGCTGAGAAAAAATATATTTCATAGCTGACGTTATAGCACAAGTTTTTCTGAGCTTGACAGTTTCACGAAATGGTCAAATCTGCTGGATTTAAAAAAGTAGTTCCATTAGCACGTTAGCTTATTAGCATTAGCGTCCGCTAGCATTGCTAATACATAAGCGCTTTTGAAATTGCGGACCTAAATAAATTAATAAGTGCTTTAGAAATACCGGAACTAATTTTTGGATTAGCGCTGCCCAGCACTGCCTTTTGCACAACATCACCTTTAATAGGCACAACCATACAATATAAAACATTAATGGTAAATGTCTGAAAACTAGCAGATTACTAACCTCCAGCTTTGTAAGGCTGGAACACTTGCTCTGGCCTGCGAGTCTCAAGAAGCAGGTCGAACATGTATGCAGACTTGACACCTCCGAGGAGGAGCCCCATCGGAGTGTCTTCCTCTCCTTCGTACGATTTCTCCAGATACTCGTGAAACTCGTCGTATTTTACCAAGCGACAGCATTCCAGAGGAACGACTCCTTCCAGCTCCATCAGCTGAGGTAAAGAACGCACAAACAATCACAAAAACCCAAGTGGAAATTCTTCAGCTCGTTTTCTTTTATCAAGGTCACGCGGGGAAGAAACAAGAGCCTGAATGCACAAGCTCAGTCCCATTACCACGTTTGTTAATCGAGAGTTAGCTGCAGACACGCAGCACAAACATAAGGTTGTTGGTGAAACAAAACTAAGCCAGGAATAACTCCGACCTTGTAGGACATCTCTGTTGCTTCTTTGAGCGTTTTGTCCTTGTGAACTTCCAACTTGCTCTCCATCATCATCTTTACCGGATGCACGCAGAAAAGCTTGATCTGAAGAGAGAGATCGTAAGTTTGATTAAAATAAAAAGTTTACGTGTGAACTGTCCTGATTTCAAACACACACACACGCTTAGACTAATCCAAAGACGTGCACCTTGCAAGTGTTGCGCTCAATCTCTCTCTGGCGTTTTTCTTGCTCTTCAGACTCTTTCTCCTTCTGAACCAGACTCTTAATGTGCTCTGGAAAGTCTTCCACATCTAAAACCTCTGCAGAAAGGACACAGAAACACTTAACATATAAAATAAAATTAAAATAAAAAAACGACTAAAGTCAGCAGCAAATGGTCTTTTCTATGCTGATATAATTATGAGGCTCTTACTTGCATTCCTTGAGGGATCTTTCAGTCTATAAATCAGCATATATGCATTTGTAGAACTGTGGAGAGAAAATATGTGTTGCAGTTGTAAAAGATATATAAATCCCACCTGAACAAAGATGTACATGAAAACAAAATAACACCTTGGTTACCAGACAACTGACCTTGCAAAGGCACTGGAATAATAGCCTCTGCTGCCTGAGGAACCCCCATATGTTTTCCTAATATCATCCTGGGTGATCTGTCTCACAGGCATCACACAGAATGTGCAAAATGTTTAAACATTTCTAGAACTGACAACATGATAAACATTTATTTACAGAATAAACATAAAGCCATAAAGGGCTTTCAGTAACCATCACGTGGATAACTCAGTGGATTTCTGTTAAAGAATAAAATGGATAATTAAAAGGCTGAGGCTTACCTTACTAACATGTTGATCGTTGAAGCTGTACCACTGACCATCACTGAAGGACTTGATGTAGGCGTAGTAGTGACCGCCTGCAGCGCTTCCCGAATGGACCATGACAGAAAACAGCTCAAAAGTCAGCAAGCTCTGAAAATGAAGAAACTTTTTAAACAGCCGCTCCAACCAAGTTGATAATTTTGTTGTTGATTAGCCATTACTGGAGAGCTGCACACATGCAAAATGTGTCTGCTGCAAGCATTTTGGGATTCTGCCTTGTTACAACACTGGTACAACAGGTACAGATGGGAATACAGCATAAAAAAACTAAACTTTTCTTCTTCTTCTTTCAGCTGCTCCCTTCTTCAGGGGTCGCCACAGCAAAGTAACTCGCATGAAGACTTTCCAATTGTTTTTATGCCGGATGCCCTTCCTGATGCAACCACACTAGGGCTTTAACAGAGTACCCGAGTAATCGACAGATCAAGTCCTAGGACTTCTATCGAGGTTTTTAATTTCATGTCGAGTACTCGTAGTGACGTCATCACAACGCAGTTACACCACTAAATCAACTCCCTGTTTGTAGCACGTTGAGAACCCTATTGTAGCCACTTTGAGCTGAGCAACTGGAAACAGTCAAACTTTAATAACACACAAGAGGCAGGTCTATATCACAGACGTCCATCTCACTCATGGGTGTGGCCAGAACACTAACATACCGCTCGCTAAGCATTATGAGAAAGACATAACACAACCACTCCCCAACTTCCTGTTTGAGCTCTGTGACCACCGTAGATTGTGACAGTAGGGGGCAGTGTTGCATTGCAGGTCACATATGGTGTAACACCGGGTCCAACCGCCCCACTGTTTTTAAGTTTTGTTTTTGACGTGCCATTAACTTTTTCAGCTCAATAATAAATAACTAATAGTTTCGTTTTTCCTGTGACTTATCTGCAGTATGATAAATGATAAGAGCATAATATATGCTCCCAATTTTTTGTTGGTCTTTTTTTGTTGTTGTAAATAATGACGTTTTTATGCTTTTTGTTTTTTAATTCATCTTAAGATCCTATGACGTCATCGACTACTCAAGTTCTACTCAAGTTTTTTTATGTTAATGTCGAGTTTAAAAATTATGTACTCGTTCAACCCCTAAACCACACACCACCGAGCTACCACAGCCCTCTGTGTGGAGCAGAGAGCTGCCATCTAGGGCACCCGGGGGAGCAGATGGTGGGGGTTAAGGGCCTTGCTCAAGGGGCAAATGGGGGTGGAGGCAGGTGTGGGTGCTTCGCCTATCCCACCAACATTTTGATGTTGTCGGTCCGGGAAGTTTAACCAGCAACCTTCCGCTCACAGGCCCACCTTCTCGAACCTCTGCGCCACCACTCCCAGTCAAAAACTGGACTTTTATCATTTGCAAAAAAGTCAGTTTCACGTCTTTCTACATTAAAGTGTTGATCATGGAGCTGAAGCGTACGACAGTGAATTTAGCCAAAAGAGCCCAAGATAAATTTTAAAGTCAGAATCATTATCCACAATTTTAATCCCAGATTTATTTATAGATTATTGAAATCCAAGAACACCCGTTTGTTTTTAGCTGCCAGGATAAAGAGCAAATTTATAATGTTTTTCTGCCATTTTGTTTATGTTGGGCTTTCTTACGAGAATAAAACATGATTCAATTTATGTATTTGCACCAGGTCTGAGTGATAAAAATGTACAAAATTAATAACTTTGTTTATAAGCTGATGATACAATCTAAACATTTGCTATAACAGGAATTGTATGCCACATTAAAAGATTTGGACTATCCAGGCTCAACATATACATTTCTAACTTGGATACAAAAATGACCACACACCAGGTGTGTGATGCTCTGCAAGAGTTTTGTCCCTGTTCAAACCTTCCACTCATGTTTCACTATTCAGGAGCATTCAGGGACACAGTCTTGACTAACCATGTAAATAGATAACATCCATTAACCGGTACCAAAAAGCGAGAGATGATTACCTTTGGCTTCAGCGCCCTCTCTGTGCTACTAGTGCTGTCCAAGCAGATGCCCTCATCCACACAGTCATCAGTGGAAAAATCATTGCTCATTTGGTCACTGTGGCAACTGCCTTCATTCTCTGCTCCACTATCAGTGCAGCTCTCTGTTTGAGGTGATTTCTAGAGAGGAGGTATTTTAGAGCAAATAAGAGAGGGTTACAAAGACAAGAGACCGTTTTCAACACGCATTTATGTGTCGCCTTAACGAGACAAACTCAAACGCACACAGCAGAGTGTTTCACAAGATAAGGCAGAACCACAACACAACATAAAGACCTGCAGGAAAAGATGAATGCTGATTATCGTTTCCCTGGCCACGTCACACAAATCATTGTGGCACCAGTGTGGCATAAATAGAGCTTGGTATCAGTGACAGGACAGACGACAAGGTAATATTTAGAGTGGCCTCAGTCAGCTTCACCAGACGTGTTGAGGCCAGAACACTAACTAAAATGTGGCTAAAACAGAATTATTGACACTTTAATATCCTTAAGCCTGAATATCATAGAAGAATTCACTAGTTTTACCACCTGTTTTATATTTCTGGCCAACTAACAACACAAAAGTTGCTTGATTTTTTATATATTTTATCATTTAAATATGTTCGTTTTTCATTTTCGTTTAATCATGGGAAATCCGATTACACGCGAACGCGCCATCTGTGACGTAGTGTGCAGAGTGTGAGGCAGAGCTCTGGGATTCTCACGGTGCGCTGGTGTGTGCAGCTCGACATGAAGGTAAGTCTGATACAGCATCAGACCTAAATTAGATCCTGTTGTTTCTTGTTCCATCACCCAAACTATTTTCTGCTTCCCAAAATGAAGACAAATAGCTCAAATCTTCACATAGATTGATAAATTCGTCGGGTTTTAAAATGTCCGCTATTAAAGAGACCAGAGCCCTCTGCCTCACACTCTGCACACTACGTCACAGATGGTGCGTTCGCGTGTAATCGGATTTCCCATGATTAAACACGGCTTGAAGTTCAAAATCACTTTTAAAGCAAAATTAAAGTGATTTTTCATTTTGTTTGCAAAAATGAACATATTTAAATGATAAAATATATATATTTTGAGCAATTTGATGAATAGTAGAAAAATCATGTCAGTGGACCTTTAACATTTAGTAACTTTTGTGTGAATCTTTTTATCCGTTGCTGCTGTTACACTTGAATTTCCCATCTGTGGGACAATAAAGGCTGTTTCTATTCTATTCTATTCTAAAACATCTAACTGTATTTATACAGCATTTTACGGTAATTAAAAAAGTATGTCTTATGTAATAACTTGAATTTTTTCTAAATTTTTTCAAGATTAAATATCCCTATATGAGACATACCGGTAATTAGAAAATTCCCATTTAAAACATTGAGCACTTGATTTGTGGAATAAGAAAATTCCAATAATTCAAAATCTTGGCCACAAAGCCTCAACCATTTTCTAAAAACCTTTATAGCTAGTTTTTACACGTTTTTAGACTTTTCTTCCTCACAGAGTTGTTTTTCTTGACTAACATTAGTATTTCTGTCATTGTTCAGACCTAATTTTGTTGTTGTGATTCTGGACTCAATGGGCCTCTTTAAAAAAAAAGCAGAATTATTTTGAATTTTATTCATTAGTAGAAAAATCATGTCAGTGGATCTTTAAGAACAATAAAGAAACAAGATAAACAATATCAATAATAATGTTCAATATGTATTGGAACATGATAAGGACAGACTACTTACAGTACAGCAGTATAGGCAGAGTGTGTGTGTTTTAGCAGAGGTCAGCGTGTATTTAATACTTATTGAGTTTGTTGGGAGCAGTGATGGTTATAAAGTCTAACAGCTGCTGGGAGGAAGGACCTGCGGTAACGCTCCTTTGTGCATTTAGGATGCAGTAATCTGCAGTAATCTGTTACACTTTTTTTTTTTACCCCATAACTGCTTGTTAGCTTGTGTCCATCAAATGATTATGAAAAATAATCCTATTTTAGCTGCTCAAAGTAAATCCACTATGCTGAGTAGTTACTAATTTAAATAAAATCAGAGATATGTCTGCTCTCACCTCATCTTCCACGTCGATGAATGGACTCATATCAAGCTCCTCGGGGAAAGCCATGTGATCGTTTAGCTTAATGCGATGCATAGTGGTGTAGTCAAAATCAAACCTTTTCAGCTGTAATGTCAGCAGGTAGGGCAAGTGCAGAAATCTCAGACCCTGGGTAAAGAAATATTTAATAAATAATTAGGTGGGCGTAAGACACTGCATTCCTTTAGTCACGTTTTCAGTATGGGCACCTTTCGAGCATCACATTTCTTTCTGCAGCGTTCGCAGAAGTACTGGTTGGGCCCATCCAGAGTTTCAGGCTGGACGAATGCCTGCAAAGCCTCCTCCTGCAGCAACAAATTAACAACTTTAGGGTTATTTAAATTAAAGTATAAATGGTACATTTCCATTAAATGTGTTAAATATAAATTTTAAGTAACAGTGAAATGGAAAAGAGTAAACTAAGTGGAAAGTGTAAATAGAGTCTTTAATGGCACGGAGTTAAATTTTCAAAGGAATTAACATTAAGACAAACATACCACACTCCCATAGGCCTGGCTGGCTCCAAAAGGTCTGATCACAAGAGGGATGTCCAAGTAAATATCGATTCTCCAGCTCTCGTAGCCGCACTCCAAACAGCGCACATAATCTTTCAGCTTTCCTTGATACAACTGGTTGATCAGATCAGCCTGGAGGTACAGTGGCATGACAATCAGGTCTCCTCATCTTTTCTATTGTTTTTTTTTTTTCTTCCACAAACTGCTTTCATGTGCTAAATAAAGCCATCTAAAATCACTGTATAAAAATTGTAAATTATTTATGAGATAATTGCACTATTTAACATTAAAAAATGATGAAAAGAAGCAGTGTAATTGTTATTTCAGTTTTGTTTAGTTGGACAATTAGAGGGAATAAATGTAAGAGCAGTGACTTCTAGACATTAGTTTAATTTATCCCCATATTTCTTACTGTAATTTAATTTGGGCTAGTACCTATCCTTCTTACTTGCAGTCAATTCATAAACTTCAAAAGTCTTTTGTAAGAATTGTCACTAACTCTCCGTATTTAGCTCCATCCACGCCTCTCTTTAAAAAATTTGAAATTCTTACAATCTATGATGTGAATAAGTATCAAACAGGAATCCTCATGTATAAAGTTACTGGGTATATGTATTCCACTTTCTTTACCTAAATATTTTCACAATTTCTTTGAGTTTAATTCTTCTTATTATTCATACTCTACAAGAAAGAGGTGTGATTTACATATCCCCTTCTGTAGAACCACTGTTGCTAAATTTTCATTCATGTATCAGGGTGTTGTGCTGTGGAACAGTTTAAAACTATTAAGTGAATCATGTACAACATTATCTGTATTTAAAAGAAAGTTTAAACAAACATTATTGAATTTCTAACACATTAGTTTTTATTCTATTTTATTTTATAATTTTAATGTTTTTTTTTTTACAATTTAAATTTAATATCAACTATTATCTTTTGCTTTGGTATGTAATTGTGTATGTTTAAAGAAAGATGTAAGTTTATGTATAAAGCTTTTATGATTTTCTTCTTTATTTTTTTTTAGGAGGGGGTGCGCTTGTAAGCCCAATTAGGGTTTTTATGACCTCTCCTGCACATTTTGTTTACTTTTTTTAACTTTTCTTTTATGTATGTTGTTTCTTTTTGTGCAAACAATAAACAAACAAACAAACAAACATTAAAGAGTTCACAGGTGCAGTCGCTACGTTCCAAGGAAGCTCACATGTATAGACCAGATTGCTGCAAATGCTAACATTACTAGCACTTTGAGATTTTTATTAATGAAAAGTGCATTATAAATGGAATTCATTATTATTATTATTAACAATGAACCAAGGGCTGATAGTATGTATGTATATGTATGATAGTATGTCACTTTACAGATGAGAAGAAAAAAGCCTGACCCTGGGGTCTTTTGGCCCATTTCACTTTTTCACACTAGGCTTTTATTGGTCTTCTGGAAATCTATAACTGGAATTTTAAGAAAACTTTTTGTTTCCTGTTACCTGTTCTGTTTGCTTCCATTTCTGCTCCAGGGCATCAAACATGACCCTGCACAGCTCCTGGACATCATGCTGCTGCCACGCTAATGAAAATTAAAAAAGTATATTTGTAAGTTGTAAAACGGAGCAGCACATGCTCTCTTACAGACAAACCACGTGTCTTTGATCACAAGAGATTACAAAAAACTCACCCTCGCTGCTATCCCAACCAAAGCTCCGTGTCACATCAGTGGTCTCAATGGCTCGCTTCTTGCTGGTCTGCAGCAAAACAAACAGCCGTTGCAGCTGGTATGGTATACTGGTGACTGGATCCTCCTCCGACTCCTCAAACTCCCAGCTGAAGTTGCACAATTATGAAAGGATTTTATCATTTATTCTTTACCAGCATCTCAGTGAAATACATGATCATGGTTACTTACTTATAGAGTGCATTTCTGAACTCTGGTGTCATATAAAGCGTTTGCAGAAGACTGTTCAAATAACAAGTCATAGCTTGGTTAACCAAGCCTACGTAACCTGAAGGTGGAGAAAAGAAACTAATGGATTACACAGAAAGATACAACAGGTAACTTGAAATTGTGTAAAAGCAGTGGAGTCGAATTTCCAACAGGTGACTAACTCTCACCTGTCTCAGATTTACTGAGGATAGATGAGTAGGAGTATAATGGACTGCTGTAGTCACCGCTGCCGCCTGCACTACCGTCTCGTTGTAGCGGTCCAATAAACTGCTCCTGGGAGCTGTCATCCAGCCCACTGCTATCTGCTGCTCCTGATTCATCCTGCATGTTAAAAGAACAAACTTTGTAGCAAAACTTTAGCCATCATTTTAACACTGATTTAAAAAAAAAGGTTTTCAAATTGCTTAATAAATATTTTTGGTTTTTAAATATTGTATCGCTCACCGATGCAATCTGTGGCTGCTCTCCATCTTTATCTGTAAGCTGAAGAAAATTCTTCTTACCAGGCTCAAACCCAGCGCTGGAGAGGGACATCTCACTGTTCTGTTCCAGTGGTGCCTTGAAAAAAGGAAGGGTGAATCAAAAACCTAACATGTTACATAGAAAATGTCCATGAAAAACAAGAAAAATTGCAACTAATACAGTAAAAAAACTTTTATAAAATGCAAGCATGAGGAATTCATAAAAATATCCAGACTCAATTTGAATTCAGAAACTAATTTTCTGTCTTCACGAGCATGAAAAAAAGCCAAGTCACCATGTGAGGAACGCTGCATGGTTGTCTTTCATCAGGCAAGCTGAGGACAAGCAACAAGTGCTGCAGCAGCCTAATCCACTGACCTACTCAGTGAGATAACAAGAGGCACAGCGCTCGGGCTTTGGCCTGGGTCAGCACAAGGATTAGCCTGGGCTCATATAAGAAACGGGAATATTGTGTACAAACAAAGAAAACAAACTTCTTTTCTTTGAGATTCAAGCAAAAGTTCTTCGTCCTTGTCAGAAACAATTTTACAGCGCACTTCAAAAAGTAAACTCTGTTCATCTAAATTGATGGTTCTGAAAAAAGACTGACTCCTTTTTTTTTTTCCAGGTGTGAACATAAAATGAAGAAACAAACGGAACCATTCGTTACAACTCCTTGCTCCACTCGAAAACTATGTTTGCTTGTTGCTCCTAAAATACACAACTCTAGCTGAAGAACAGTAGGTCATACGCTGCTAAACGTTTTCTAACTACCGTACATTTTTAAAGATGAGACTAATTGAGATGTGTGTAGTTGCACTATGAATGTTTATTAAAAAAAAATACTTTTTATACACTGTTGCTTAAAAATAATTACACACTGACCAGTATGACTGATAGGCTATGGAAAAATAAAATAATGACTTTTATTAAATGCTATTGTGACCAATGAAGATAGGTACCAGCTCCCAACAACCCTGGATGGAATTAAAGAAAATGGACGGATGTGCTATTCTAATACTGTAGTTGAGGCAGCATGCTGTTGAATGGAGGTCTTCACTGGTCTGCAGTCACACAGATACATATTTCAGGGACAATTTAGGATTCAGTGTTTGCTTCCCCACATGGCATGACTCAAGATTTAAGCACTGAAACCCAACCGCTGACCCACAAGTTAAGATCCCCAACTACACCGAGAACTTTGAAGGTTTTTGTCTGGGAAACAATTTCACGCACGGCCACCATCTGTTCATGTCAGTGGACTTTCTCACCATGTTTGTAAGGTTTGCCCATGCAAGCTCAAACGTGCCGGTCACATATCCAGCTTTGTGTGCAATGTCCTCGTAAAGTTTGGAAAGCGTTGTGGAAGCAGGCAAGTTGAGGGTGAGCCTCTCGTTGATCGTTTTTGCGCTGGTGGTGTCCTGGATTATACACAGCACTCTGGGCTCCTCAGCTGCATTCTGTATCTAAAAATCAAGAAGAATAAAAGTTCTTAGACTTTTTTTTCTGATAATAGTTTTATATAGCAAAACACTAAATTAGTAAGAGTAATTATGATGCTGTAATAAAGAAAAGGGGTGCAAATCTCTGTGTCTGGAGAATCGATTCGATTCCGATTTTTGGTGTCACGATTCGATATCGATTTTTCGATTCAGAAACGATTTTTGATTCAGAAACGATTTTCTATTAAAATGGTCATAAATTTAGTTTCAGTTTTGTAACTGACAAGCTGAAAAGGATAAACAACAATGTAAACAAATAATAATAATAATAATGTCTATTCCTGTCATCTGCGTATGTTCCCATACACAGACGAAATTCGTCTCTGCATTTAACCCAACCACCTACCAGGTGGTGCAGTGAGCAGCCCGAAAGCGCCCGGGGAGCTGGAGAAATAGGTGTGCACTCATAGACACCCCAAGCTGGGTAGTGGCCGGGGCGCGAACCCGCGACCTTCGGATCCGTAGTCAAAAGCCCTGCCACTAGACCATCTGGAACATTTATTTAAAACAATAATTTTAGGTTCCTTATTGTATCAAATTTTTGTGCATCGTTTGATATTTATACCAAAAATAGGAACAAATAATACAGGAATGCATTAAATTCTGTAACTTAAATAACCAGTATTAGGTTAGCTTTTTGCTCTGTTACTTATAGAAGATTATTGTTTGAATTGATTGTTTGAACTTGTTTTGTTTTTGAAAAAAAGGGGCAGATAAAATAAGATTTCTTCTTCTTTCTGCCACCTTTCATTTTATGTATTCTTTCATATACTATGAGATATGGTTTTATTTTCTTTATCTTTTGGGTTTTAATGTTTAAAAAAAAAAATATTTGGGGCTTTTAGAATCGATTCTGAATCGCCAGGACTAAGAATCTAGATTCTTTTAAAAAATTGATTTTTTTTTTTTCCTGTACCCCTAATAAATATTAATAATCACCAAAAACATTTGTTTAGTTCAAGATGATAAATGAATACTTTGCCCAATTATAAAATCTAAATATTTCAAATATAATTTTATGTGGCAGAGACATGCAGGAACCCCACTTTTTTAAAATGACAGAGGCGTAAAATCAGCTCACCTTTATTTCCCTCTGTTACAGTACTAGTTAACCTTTTCACTAACTCTTTACACACCAGTGTTATTTATAAAAACATTTTGAAACAACTGAATAGATGTACAATTNTTTTTTTTTTTTTAAGCTATAAAAAACTAAATGAATTCCTCCTCCCCAACAGGACATGTGCACTTGTAAGTGTAGCATGTGGTCTATGGTCATCTGCATTAGATGCAATGTCCGTTCGTTTTAATGAAAGAAAACATGCCAACACTGACTGACTCATGCTTCATTCTACAAGACAACATTCAGCAACATTTATCTTTCCAGTGGAACCAGTGCTTCAAGTTGCAGCAAGCCATGCCATCGTCAAAACATTTCATGTTTTTGATTGGTCCATCGTGTTTTGTTCATTGCTGAGTTTAAGTCAGAGAACTAAAACTGCCCTTATCTAGCATGAAAAAAAAATCCATGTGTGCATTAAAACTGTAGAGCAGCAACTAAATATTTACAATCTAAATTTGGTAACATTTGAATGCATCACTGAAGTTCAGAAAAATCCATTTTAAAGTAACTTTTACATTTTTACAGTTAACTTGGGATTAAAACTGACCATATTTTATAAAAGAACAAATGTGTTTATTCCAAAACTTAAAACAGAAAAAAAAAAAGACAAATGGATGATTTTATTGACTTAAAAAAATACATAATGCTACATTTTACTTACGCATGGTTATATAGTATTCTAAACATTTAACACACTGTTGGACATAATAATCCTAACATGTAGCAGAACTGAAATTTGTATTTTAGAATAATTTTCCAGCACACAGATCATATATTTGTCAGTCCTGTTTGACTGTTATGACTGATAAACTGGTTCTAACTGGAGCCAACTTCTATTTAAAGAGGTTATTGTTGTGAGTATAAAAACCATAAAAGGTGCATTTGTTCAACCATGCTTTCCCACGCAACACATAAACACACGCACACCTGAGAAATCCTCTTCATTTCATCAAAAACTTTCTGTCTGCGTCTCCAAAACTCGTCCTAATAACATGCGGACAACACTGAGATGAAGAACAATTTATAACCCAAACAAAAGAAACTTTGGGGGAGGAAACACCTTTAAAAAATATCCTTAAAACAAGTTGAGGACAAATCTAAATTTAATTATAAACCATTGTTTTTTGGTTAACAAATCATTCACCAGGATAATGGAAGACATATTTGTGGGAATCCAGTCAGTTACTTCAGTTTTAGGCAGCTCTTAGTGAGGTTTGTGATCTTGGCAAAATGTGACTGACAGAACCTCTAAAGAAGCTCCAGCGGAAAACACACAAGTGTATTATCAGATTAAATGTTATTTTTACCTTGGATATAATCACAAGGTGCTGACACAAAACAACATCTAACCAAGAGCAAAATTAACAGATAATTTTGAGGTAAAATATCAGCATATATAAATAAAAACAAATCTTATAACATATGCAAATATTCCCAAAAGTAACAAAAATGTGAACACCAAGTACATCAGATAAGCTTAGTGACAGAATAATGTTCACCTGATTACATGCCTGTTAGCAGTTACCCCGGAATTACACCACATGCGTTACGGCTCCGCCCCGCTCCGGTCCGACCTCCGCAGCAAATACGCACCCATTATAATCAATGAGAGAATTTACACTGGCTCCGCATGGCGGCGGCGAGCTGCGGAGAGCGGACGGCAGTCCGTCAAAATTAGAAATTTTTCTATTTCTGCCGGATGACGGAGCTGTGCCGGAGTCAACTTTTGAAGATTACGTCGCACCAACAGGAAAAGGAACGAGCACAACTTCCGTATTTACAAAATAAAATCACCACGGGCGGACTAATCCTAGCTCTATACGGATTTATTTGTACAAAAATGCTGTCAAACTATCAATTATGACTATTCTATGACTAAACTATTATATTTATGACTATGACTACACCTAATAACGCAATACAAAAATAAATAAATAAAAAAGTATTTTATTCTGAAATGTAAACATCACTTCCTGTTGCTCAAACCATGTAGCTCATTTACGAGAGAAGATCAAGGCAGCAGTCTCTCTACAGTTGTTCTCCTTCTTCCACCGAATGAATTGTTTTGTTCTGACTTATTTATCACTTGATTTATCGCGCGATCTCGCACGTGTCTTGGAGCGGCGCATCCAGGCGGACCTGAGCGGAGCGGAGGCAGTGGGAATTGGACTCGTTCAGCTGCGACCTGCGGACCGGAGCGGGGCGGAGCCACGTGCTGTGTAAAGCCGGGGTAAGTGACAATTTTATTACATTTTAAATCAGTCTTGCCAGAACTGCTGATTTAAATGTTTGTTGATAATACAAGATAAGTTAAACATTGCCAAACTTTCCTAGAAACCTTGAGATGCTACAATCTTGTGATCCATCTATTGTTGGAGCACTAAAATAGTTATTTAAAAGTGTATTTTTTAATCTTTGAACTATATACATGTGACATAATATTAATTGCTTTAAGCTAAATCTCAAATGCTGAGGGTCAAGTATTCAAAACAGGCTGATTTATGATACCTACTGTTACACTGATATTTAACAACCTTCCTAAACAACTGCAACAGTGTTATAAAACAAAGTGTGAGGAGCACTTTTGTATATGTCCTTATAGGTGTGCTGAATAGGGAAAACTGCAATTTGTGTGAACCTAAAAAGGTTAAAGAAAATGTTAAATGATAAATGCCTAATTAAAACCACTTACTGACGAAATATAATTCAGATCACACTTGCATCCAAACAGAAGCAGGTAAATAATGTTGACTTGCTGAAAATACACCATCCAAGTGTATTTCCTCCTAACAGACACTTATTTTTCATTACTAAGAAATATGTTCAAATAATCTACTAAAGTGTTGTGCACAATCATCTCTGATAAATGTTTTGAGATCCACGTTTTTGTCGTCACAAAGGGCATTAAAAACTACTTGAACATAACTGTTAATTATGGTTACCAATAATGCAACTACAGTACTAATATCTTGTAATATTACCCTTTTGTTTCCTGTTAACCTGGTTCAGCATGTGTCAGCTTCCAGACAAATGCTAAAAGTATTTACGTATTCTCATGAATGGCATGTCATTACACAAAACAGTACAATCGATCATGCACACTACTGTATTATTGACATAACAACTGTTGATATGCATGACTCACCAAACCAAATGAAAAGGTCAAGTAAAAAAATAGTTCTTCTCCAGGACCTGTTTTTTGTTAATATCAAACCACAAAAAGCGCAATTTTTTTTACAGTATTAACACATGCCCAATACAAACCTTCAAACGGCTTGTGAGATTTTACTCGTCAACAACAAACGCAAACGGTTCTATCCAAAACTGCACTGGACAGAAAAGAGCTTCAAAATACGTTTTTGGTGACAGAGTTGATTGTCATTGTAAGTTATGTAGCCATTTGTGTGTATCACATAAAACAATTAAAAAAAATCTAAATTAGCTAGTGTCATCGCCACGGACCAAATGTAAAAACCGTAACGACATTAGCTTAGCAAATCCTACCAGCTAATGTTTATGCAAGTTAGCCAACTGGTGTTGACACACCGGAGCTGTCGGATAACGTCATGTCAAGTGCAACACCCAGTTAGGTTTAAAGTTTTGCACTATAATAAATATGAATGTGAAAGATGAATAGCTGTGTTTAAGATTCAGTTACCAACGTAAATACACTCCGACTGAGTTGTAGCGAAACTAGCTAACTGTTAGCTTAGCCATGTCATCATAGGCCGTATGAAGTACGTTAGCTGCGAGTTAGCTACTACCCGACGCATCAACTCCCAAAGTATTGCCAAAGTTTCTCCAATATTCACGTGAACGACCTGGAAAAATGGCAGAAGGCTAACTTTAGGATCGGGACGTGGTCCTGTAGTAATCTCACCTCTTTGGGTACGAACTGGTTCTCCTCGCTGGGCACGATTTCCATTTGAACGACTGTTTTAGACGAGCATATATCCGGACGTGGATGTCATCGACAAAAATCGGCAGCAGTAAACACAAACATTGTTTGTGTTCGGTTTGCAGTAAGTTTGGAATACACTTGCCGAAAGTTGGCAGACTTATCAAAGTGATCGCAACACTCGCTGACTGAACAGTGCAGTGCTACTATAAATGGAGAAAAATGGCCGCTGTTTTACTCCGCGAGACTTCGCTGGAAGTGATTTGACGTCACAGTCCAGCCAAGTATAGCAGAACGTTGTTGCATATAATTTAAAAAAGTTGCAATTTAAAAAAAAAACTATTAATAAAACAAAAAAGTACCAATTCTAACAATCAAAAGTTACAAAAGGTGATTCATAACAGTGTAAATAAAACAGATAAAGAGCAATTAAAATAATAATAATAATAATAATAATAATAATAATAACAATAATAATAATAATAATAACAATAATAATAACATGAATCTCAGGAAGAACAAGAGACTCTGGATGAACTTGTAGTTAATTTCTTACGGGAAAAGAACATTAACATAAGCCATGAGGACATTTCATTCTGTCACACCCTGCCCAGTAATTCATCAAGATTCAAACCGTCAGTGGTCGTTAAGTTCATTGGCAGGAATACTAAAAACTATGTTATGCAAAATAGAACAAATCTGAGGGGATCAGACGTTTACATAAATGAACATCTTACCAAAAAAAATGGAAAAATTGCAAAAGAAGCAAGGTGGTTAAAAAACAAAGAAAAAAAAATAGCATCAACATGGACTAGAAATGGATACGTCTTTATCAAAGCAAAGGAAGGGTCTCGGCCTAAAATGATAAAAGAGCTGACGGATCTGGATGAATTCAAGAGATGAAAAATTACAAATCAATGAAACAACTCACAATCAAAATGGATAAAATATACGGTGAAATGAACAAATACATTAGAACATGACAACATACGAAGACTCAGAACCTAAAATATATAATGTTGAAAATGTGATTGATGCAAATTTTTTTCCTGTAATAAATGATAGCGAATATTATAATGAAGAGCAGTTTAATGACATCAATATATCAAATGGAGTTCTCTCCATTATTCACTTTAATAGCAGAAGTATAAATGCAAACATATCCAAAATAACAGATTACTTAAAACAATTAAATAGAACTTTTACGATAATAGCGTTGTCAGAGACATGGCTTAATGATGATAACACTAGTAATATTCACATCGAGGGGTATGATTTATATCATATGAACAGAAATAATAAAAGAGGTGGTGGTGTCGCACTATTTGTCAATAATGAAATAAAATGTAAATTAAATAATGAAATGTCAATAATAGTTGATAATATTATGGAAATGATAACAATAGAAATTATAAACAAAAACGATAAAAACATAATAATAAGTTGTGTATATAGATCACCAGGAGCAAATATAGAAATATTCACGGATAAAATCTTGGAACTAATGGAGAAAAGTTTTAATAAAAATATTTTCTTGTGTGGAGACTTTAACATTGATATGGGAAATAAAACAGATTCAAATAACATAAGCACATTTATAAACTCAATGTACAGTTTAAATATGTATCCATTGATATCAAAGCCAACAAGAATTACAACTCATAGTGCCACAATAATTGATAATATTTTCACAAATATAACAAATGGGGATGTAATTGGTGGTATCTTAACGACCGACTTAAGTGATCATTTACCAGTTTTCACAATCTTTAAAAATGATCAAAAAATCACAAAAGCAGACACAACGAAGAAAAAAATCATAAACACATCAAAAAAAGTTTTGGAAAAATTGAAAGAGGATCTGGATAAACAAGACTGGAATGATGTGTATGTTGATGATGCGAACAGGGCATATGATGAGTTTATGAATATCTTGGAAACCCTGTATGAAAAGAATTGTGTGCAAACAAATTACACAAAGAGAAATACAAATGATCAACCATGGATGACAAAAGGGTTAAGAAATGCATGTAAAAAAAAGAATTATTTGTATTCATGTTTCTTGAAATTGCGAAGTCAGAGCG
>JBBPBX010003236.1:0-23424 GCA_038048925.1 Garcialebias charrua | reverse complement strand
GAATTCAAGAGATGAAAAATTACAAATCAATGAAACAACTCACAATCAAAATGGATAAAATATACGGTGAAATGAACAAATACATTAGAACATGACAACATACGAAGACTCAGAACCTAAAATATATAATGTTGAAAATGTGATTGATGCAAATTTTTTTCCTGTAATAAATGATAGCGAATATTATAATGAAGAGCAGTTTAATGACATCAATATATCAAATGGAGTTCTCTCCATTATTCACTTTAATAGCAGAAGTATAAATGCAAACATATCCAAAATAACAGATTACTTAAAACAATTAAATAGAACTTTTACGATAATAGCGTTGTCAGAGACATGGCTTAATGATGATAACACTAGTAATATTCACATCGAGGGGTATGATTTATATCATATGAACAGAAATAATAAAAGAGGTGGTGGTGTCGCACTATTTGTCAATAATGAAATAAAATGTAAATTAAATAATGAAATGTCAATAATAGTTGATAATATTATGGAAATGATAACAATAGAAATTATAAACAAAAACGATAAAAACATAATAATAAGTTGTGTATATAGATCACCAGGAGCAAATATAGAAATATTCACGGATAAAATCTTGGAACTAATGGAGAAAAGTTTTAATAAAAATATTTTCTTGTGTGGAGACTTTAACATTGATATGGGAAATAAAACAGATTCAAATAACATAAGCACATTTATAAACTCAATGTACAGTTTAAATATGTATCCATTGATATCAAAGCCAACAAGAATTACAACTCATAGTGCCACAATAATTGATAATATTTTCACAAATATAACAAATGGGGATGTAATTGGTGGTATCTTAACGACCGACTTAAGTGATCATTTACCAGTTTTCACAATCTTTAAAAATGATCAAAAAATCACAAAAGCAGACACAACGAAGAAAAAAATCATAAACACATCAAAAAAAGTTTTGGAAAAATTGAAAGAGGATCTGGATAAACAAGACTGGAATGATGTGTATGTTGATGATGCGAACAGGGCATATGATGAGTTTATGAATATCTTGGAAACCCTGTATGAAAAGAATTGTGTGCAAACAAATTACACAAAGAGAAATACAAATGATCAACCATGGATGACAAAAGGGTTAAGAAATGCATGTAAAAAAAAGAATTATTTGTATTCATGTTTCTTGAAATTGCGAAGTCAGAGCGCAGAAGAAAAATATAAAAAGTATAAAAATAAATTAGTAGGGATTATAAGGAAACATAAGAAAGAATATTATAGTAAATTATTAGATAAAACTAATGGTGATATGAAAGCAACATGGCGAGTAATGAATGGTGTACTGAAGAATCATAAAGCAAAAACTGGTATTTCAAAATATTTTGTAAAAGACAACGATGAAGTTCATGATGAAAATGAAATTGTAAATGGATTTAATCAATATTTCGTGAATGTTGGATCAAGCCTTGCAGCTAAGATACCAAAAGTAGATAAAAATATGATCCACTCAATTACAGGTTGTGCAAATAGTATTTTCCTAAATGGAACTAACAAAGAGGAAATAATGAATGTAGTAAAACATCTTACAGACAAGAGATCGAAAGACTGGGTGGACATGGATATGATGTTTGTAAAGGACATAATGAGCCATGTTATTGAGCCGTTCACATACATATGTAACTTATCATTTTCAACAGGAATTTTTCCAGATAATATGAAAGTAGCTAAGGTCGTTCCTCTTTTTAAAAATGGTGATAAATGTGTATTCAACAATTATAGACCTATATCCTTGTTACCACAGTTTTCAAAAATTCTTGAAAAACTATTTGTAAACAGACTAGACCAATTTATAGATAAACAAAATATTCTAAGCAGCAGTCAGTATGGGTTTAGATCAAAAAACTCTACATCAATGGCTCTCATGGAATTAATGGAACAAATAACTACTGCTGTCGATCAAAAACAACACTGTATCAGTATCTTTGTTGATTTAAAAAAAGCATTCGATACTATTGATCACACAATTCTCCTTGAAAAACTGAACAAATATGGTATTAGAGGACCAGCATTACAGTGGGTATCTAGCTACTTAAAAAATAGGAAACAATTTGTACAAATAAATGATGTAAGATCTGACCTCTGTAATATCACATGTGGAGTTCCCCAAGGCTCTGTACTTGGACCAAAGCTTTTTATTTTATATGTGAATGACTTGGTAAATGTGTCAGGACTCCTTAAATGTGTACTTTTCGCAGATGATACCACTTTTTTCTGTTCAGGTGAAGATATAGAACAAATGTTAGAATTGATAAAAACAGAATTTATAAAGATACAAACTTGGTTTAAAATAAATAAATTATCATTAAATCTAGAGAAAACTAATTACATGATATTCGGTAATAGAAAGAAAACTGTTGATGTTCCACTCAAAATTGAGGATGTTGAGATTTGTAGAGTGAGTGAGGTGAAGTTTTTGGGTGTTATCATTGATGACAAACTGACATGGAAACAACACATAAATTCTGTAAGAATAAAAATAGCTAAATCGATAGCAGTACTGTACAAAGTCAGAGACCTATTGAATGATAAGGCTCTGTATTTGTTGTATAACACAATCATTGTTCCACACTTAATCTATTGTATTGATGTTTGGGGGAATGCGTGTAAAACAATCACAAAGCCTATTTTTGTATTACAGAAAAGAGCTGTAAGAATTATCACTAGAAAGCATTACCGTCATCCATCAAGTACATTATTTTATCAACTAAAATTACTGAAGTTCCATGATTTGGTAGACTATAATATTTTATCAGTTATGTATAGAGCTCAAAATAATGCATTACCTTTAAATATCCAAATGCACTTTGTTAAAAGACAAAGTTGTTATAATCTTAAGGGAACAGAGTTGTTTGTAAAACCACAATTCAGAACCAGTTTGAAGGGACGTTCTACCTCAATTCAGGGAATTAGATTATGGAATGGCTTGGAGAATGTAGTTAAAAATGCCAAGTCAGTGTTTACATTTAAAAAAATGATCAAAACAAATATGTTAAAAAAATATATGTGAAATAACGTAATGTGTATTGCATTAGTTAGAAAATTAGAAAGTGTTAGTCAGTTTGTACTGTATTAGTATTAGTTAGAAAACTAGAAAGAGTTAATCATTTTGTACTGTATTAGTATTAGTTAGAAAATTAGAAAGAGTTAGTCATTTTGTACTGTTGGTTGAAGAATATTATTGTTTAACCTGATTGTTGGAAAAAGTTGGTTGAAGATTATTATTGTTTACATGGTTTGACTACTGTTGTTTAATCTGATTGTTGGAGATAAGGGGCAGATATAATAAGATTTATTCTTCTTTCTGCCACCTTTCATTTTTTTACATTTTGTACACTATCATTATGAGATTGCCTTGTATTGTTTCTTTTGTAAAAAAATGAACAAATTTAATAAACATAAACATATGAGGAAATTGAAATCTCTCTAAGAATCTTTTGGAATCCTGGCAAAAACCATTGCAGATATGTTCTTGTTTTTGATTTTGTACATCTACCTTGTGGTGTTTTGCTAGTTTTGATACTTTGCATTTCACTTTCTATTTCTCTCCTGTTTTTTTTTTTTCTGTTGTTTGTTGTTTAAGGAAATTCTACCATTGCTGTTCATCATTCTTTAGTTTGTAGCAGGTCGCTTTGGTAAATGAGCCCTCGAGGCTCAATGAGATTTACCTGACTAAATAAAGGTTGAATGAATGAATGAATGAATGAAATCAGCCAAAAACTAAGAAATTTGCCAGCATTTTTTTTCATTTACATATTTTAAAGATTTTGCTTTAACTCATTCTTCCAGTGGTTCACATTAGGTTTACATTTGAAAAAAAAAAAAGACATTTATGAACATAATGTTTAGCTAATACAATCAAATTATTGATAGCATATTCATTATTTCCAATCGTATTAATTAACCCAAATTTGTTTTCTTTTAAAGTGAGAGTAAGTAGCTGAATCCCTTTGGATTGGATCCACATTTTAAAATCAAGCCAAAATTGTTGAACTACCGGTATCCTGCAATCAAAGAAAAGATGTTCCAGGTTCTCACTGTCTCACAAAAAACACAATTCCCAGTGTCCATTTTAAATTTTGTCCATGGAAATTCCTTAGTAGGATAAATTCTATTTAAGATTTTAAATTAAATTTCTTGGCTTTAGGAGGGACTGGAAATGATATAAAATTAGTTCTGATCTGTCTACTTTACTAAAGTCCTTCAGAATATTCTCTCCTAATTAAGTTAGGAGAATAGTGATGCAGTAGTGTTTGTATGTTTTTTAGATTGCAACATTAACTGTTACGGGTCATATTGACTATCTTAAATGTCAAAATTGAAATGAAACATGTCTAATATAACATTTCAACTACTAAAATTTAAATGTCAATGTAATAGCCAGTGAGCTTGAATTTGAAAAAGAAAAAAAAGTTTCAGATATGACAATTCTTGCAAACTGTAAGAGGATAATATTGAAACATTGAAATATGATAATATTATGATGATAATGATAATATTGCTAATATTGATATGATAATAAATATTGATAATATTGAAACATGAAATATTGAAATGTTTTTGTATTGAGCGTTTGTTTCTGATAATATTGAAACATTTATGAGCTTGATTAAACATGTACTTCAACTGTTTATTTGTTCATAGTCAAAAACAACAATATAGAAATCCAGAAGGGCAATGTTTTTCCTTAATTGTCTTATGATTTAGATGCACAGGTATGTGCACTTTTGTTTTTCTATGCAGTGAAGCAGGACAGGAGTATGCTGAAACTCAAGCCGATTCATTTCCAAATGTTCAGCAGGGTTATTTATCTAATTAGCATTAGTGGTAGTGAAGGCATAGGTTGTTTATTTGGGCGTACAGAATGAGATACTAAAAAGGTTATCACTTAACATTTTCAGACATTTTGCTTTGGCTTGCAGCAGAAGCAGCAAGCTGCACAAACACTGAAGCATATTTCACATTGTCACGTCACAGCAAGAAAGGATGTCCCTTTCTGAATGTTTGCCTTTCTTTTGTGTTTGTTATAGTTTATTTTCAGTGGGTTTCCTCTAACAGTCCATAGAAAGGTCACGTTGAGACTTTTATGTTCTTTTGTGCAAGTTTTGAGCCCCAATACACAGACATGGTTTTAGTATTAAAGGGATATCTGCTCTAAACTAGAGCTTAATATTAAAATTAAAAAAAGTATTAATAGAACAATGAGGTATTGAAGGATCAAGCACAACAAACATGTAGGTATTATTAACACTGGCACAAAGGGCAGCATGTTCTGCAAAATCCAGAGGTTTAAGACAAACAAAATTAATATACTGTATTTTGTTGGACATAGACATAAATATTAGACAACATACATACAAACATCTCAATGGGTTTTTGTTGTACCTTTACATTAATAAATCATTTAATCAAAGACTGTAATTTCATGTATATACCGTTATGTGAGAAACATTTGCAAACATTTCTAATTTAGAGTGTTTTTGAATATTTTTTGTATATAGGGAGTTGTGTGCAAAAATAATAAGAAAATTGCTGAAGAATGTTACATAGTTTTGGTTCATTAGGCTAATGCTAAAGATGGACTACAGGAGCTAAATGATGACATCATCACTTGAAAACAAGAGGCTTTTTACGTGGTGGCTGATGATTTTAATCACATAAACCTGAAAGACACTCTGCCAAGATTTAATCGGCATGTGGACATTCCAACATGGGGAAATAACACACTCGACCGTGTTTACACCAACACACGTGACACATATAAAGCCGTATCCTGTCCCCATCTTGGCCTCTCTGACCACATCTCCCTCTTTATGGCTCCTGTCGTGGATCCTCACAGACTGTAGTCTGTTGGTTAAGAAGTCCAGGGTCCAGTTGCATAGGGAGTGGTTTAGTCCTAGTGTGAGTAATTTGTCCATCAGGGTCTGGGGAATCAGGTGCTGATGTGAAGTCCACAAAGAACATATGGATATAGGAGTCCTGCTACAGGTGGAAGAAAATACAGTAGTGAGGATCACCTGAAGACCTGCCAAACTGCATGCAAAACAGTCCTGCAGGACAGAGTCACTGTCGCTGGTCCACACTGTGATGGTTATCTATGTGGGTCTGGAACATCTCAGCGAGGGGCAGATCCATAACCATCAGCACTGGCTCCGATCCCTCAGGGCTGTGTGTTGAGCCCCCTCCTGTTCACTCTGCGTGCTCACATATGACTGTGCACCTGCATGCAGGCTGTCACATTGTAAAGTTTGCAGATGACACAGCGGTGGTTGGATGCATCACAAACAATGAGTCTGGCTACAGGTAGGGGTGGAAAACCTGGAGTGCTGGTGCAGGAAGAACAACATTCACATTGTGAAGAAGACAAAGGAGATGTTTGTGGATTTCAGAAGGAGCAAACACACCTATACCCCATGAACATAGGAGGATCTGCGGTGGAAGTGGTCTCCAGCTACAAGTACTTGGGTGTACACATGAACAACAACCTCAGCTGGAGCAACAACACCACCAGCCTGATCAAGAAAGGTCATCAGAGACTCTACTTCCTCAGACGGCTGAGACGAGCTGGTCTGAGCAGCCCAGTCCTCACCTCCTTCTACAGGTGTGCAGTGGAGAGCATCCTGTGCTCCAGCATCAATGTGTGGCATGGAGGCTGCACAGCTGCAGAAAGAAAAGCTCTACAGAGAGTGGTGAAGGCTGCACAGAAGATGTTGGAGTCAGTCTCCTCACCATCACAGACATTTACACCTCCATTCATTGAGTTGCTAAGAGCTTTTAGAAGGTTGTCAGTTGGTTCAAGCCAAAGGAATAGTTAAGAAGAATGAATTCAATTTGTTTTGTTTCATTTAACCTTAGCTTTAGGTAAAGTATTATTTTTGTTAGTCTTACTTTGTTTCACAATGGTCCAACAAGAAGATTTTCTTTTCAAAATTGATGATGTGGAGATACGTAGAGTGAGTAAAGTAAAGTTCTTGGGAGTGATTATTGATGATAAATTGACATGGAAAAAACATATTAATGTTGTAAGAACTAAAATCTCTAAATCTATGGCAGTGCTGTATAAAGTATGGGAATTTTTGACTGACAAGGCATTGTGTTTTCTGTACAATATGATTGATGTGCCACATTTGATTTATTGTGGTATCTGGGGTACAGCTTGTAAAACTGCAACTAAGCCTATTTTTATTTTACAAAAAAGAGTAATAAGAGTGATCTCAAAAAAGGACTTTCGTCATCCTTCAAGTATTTTGTTTTATCAACTGAAAATTCTTAAGTTTTCTGATTTGGTGGATTACAATGTTCTATTGCTGATGTACAGGGCTCAGAATCAAAATTTACCTTCAAATATACAAGTGAATTTTGTTAAAAAGAATAGTTGTTAATTTAAAGGGAACAGATATTTTTGTAAAGAAAAAGTATAGAACAAGTTTAAAGGGTAGGTCTACGTTAATGAAGTGAATTAGTTTATGGAATAGTTTGGATGATGATGTAAAAAAGGAGAAATCATTAGTTGTATTCAAGAAAAAGATAAAGAATGTTTTGCTGACGAGATATATATGTTTTGCTGATATTAAGTAATTATACTGAAAAATTGTGATAATTTTGTGGTTTGTTGTATTATGTTACTAAAGCTTCAAGTAATGCATCCTAACCTATTTGTTGATTATTGAGTGTGAAATGTTACTAAATTGATTTGTTGTTTTTGGTAGTTAATTGTTTGAATGGATTGTTTGTAAATTGTTTGTTTTGTTTTTTATGGTAAAAAAAGGGGCAGACAAAATAAGAAAATTTTCTTCTTTCTGCCACCTTTCATTTTATGTATTTTGATTTTTTTCTCATATTTATGAAATGTTTTTTTTTCCATTATCTTTTATGTTGTTTTTCTTAAATATGTAAAATGAATCAAACTTTAATAAAAAAAATGTAGTTTTTGAATTGATTGTTTTGATTTGATATAGTTATGAAGGGGCAGAAACAATAAGAATTTATTCTTCTTCTGCTGCCTTTCATTTTATAGTTATTTTATTTAATTGTTTTGAATATGTCTTGTTTTAATTGAAATTAATGAACAAACAAACAGACAAACAAGAAAATAATGATAATTAAAAAACACTTAAAACAAACTCTTGTTCAACAGTCAGTATTAAAAGTTAAAACTTTGCACTCACTTTGTGCAAACTTGTTACAAAAATATCAAGTACAATGACAGTGGGAAACTTATCAAATAAATTCTGGAGGATGGTCTAAATAAAATAAAATAAAAAGAGCTCATGAAACAAATGAAAACAATCAAAAAAAGTTTTGGATTTTTGTTTACAGTATTCTGTTTACACTGCATGGAGTCTTTCCTTCAGACGTTTGGACTTGCATGAATATAAAGCACCATTATAGCTTTAATTACCAGCAAATAACATAATACAACTCAAATCATTTGTGATTTACTGTGTTTGGTAAAGCTGACTGGTAATGTGTCTTCTTTCTGTTATGAACAGATAACTCACGTGGTTTTAATTGGTTAATACCCCTCAATATGTCATCAAATTAAGTCATCTCTGTTTTTCCTTCAGGGAATAATATATTCACAGATGTACTTCTTCAGGCTCCGGCACACGTCATCGTACCACTTTCCCTGAGCCGCCACTGAAAGCACAACACAGCTCTCCCTTTTAGTTCCTGTCGGCTGCTTCTTGGAGCCATCCCAGTTGAAGTAGCTAACAGGCAGGCTGTTGACATCCACATAGTGGCCTTCTTTCACGATGTCTGTCACACCGATCCAGAAGTCCCTGGTTCCTGGGCCACTTCTCTTTGCATAGTCCCTCAGCTCGTTGTTTTCCATCATGTCCCGTGGCGTTGCAAGAGTTCCTCCCTGAGCTATGCAGTCTTCATTTGCCTCGTGGTAATGTTTGGGTTCCTCGACTGTGAGGTAACACTTTCTGTAAGCTTTGATACCCCGGAGACACACTGAAAACACAAAACCTTATTTTAAGGAGGGAAATGAAAAGTGACGCATGTCAAGAGATCAAGAGCTCATTATAGAATTTATTGGACATTTCTCAACAGATGTTTGTTCACTCACTGTTCAGAAGCTTTTTCAGGATATTTTGTAACCTGCTATGCAAACATCCTTCATGAATTCAAAAATAAATGAATAGCTCAAATGAGCTCTGTCGCCCTCTAGCGGTTACTGAACACATCAACATCTTTATTATGGTCTGAAGAAGCATTATTTATTAACTAGTCATTTTTTATGTAAACTAGTTATTCAGTTATTTTCATAAGCACCTCAAAGTGTGCAGCAATGTGTATAAATTCAGTCTATTGTCTTCTTAATGTTAATTAGTTAATAATGTGTTAGTAAAAGCATTACCTGTCTGCAACGCCTGCATCTCTTTCAGTAAGTTCACCTCCTGCCACAGCTTCTCAACCTGAGTCTTCACATCGTCTTCCTCTGCAGCTGCTCCTTCAGCAAGAAGACAATAAAATCAGGTCAGATGATAAACACTGACAGAGAGAGAAGTATTCATGAACAGCATGGTTCTGCAGAGCTACCTCCAGCCTGACGGGCCGAAACTGCCTTCCTGGAGCGAGGTGGACGGCTGCAGCAGAGCAAGGAGAAGCTGAGAACAAGGCAGACTGGCAGGGTCAGATGAGCCATGTCTGGAGCTCCAGTGGATGCTGCTGTGTTGGACTCTGTGGCACCACTTGGATTGCTGTGAAGGAAACCAAAAGTCCATATATACTGGCCCTGTGAGCTCGTCTGTGTTTTCTCCCTGCATTGGCTCCACTGCTGTTTGTTTTTGTCCGAACATCAGGAGGAGGTGAGGGTGGAGGCAAATAATGATCTCCTTGTATCGAGTTTATTTTTACATAAATACTTGGAACAAGGTGCAATAAGCAGCGCGCCCTTTCATTTCACAAACTAACTGGACATTTGTTGATCTAATGCAGGATTCTTCATCCAATGTCTGCAACAGGCCATCGTTGGGCCTTTTTTTAAATTACACCCAGCTGTTGTTCAACACAGAAAAAAACACCTCTTGATGACACAACAAATAAAGTCAAAAACTGCACTGATTGGAGTTAAAATACATATAAAATGTTAAATTCATGTCATTTTATCAAAACGGTGAAGCTTTCAAGTCAAAGGGATCCTGCAAACCATAAAAAAAACATATGGGTTTTTAAGATTGTTTTCCAAGTTTGGATAAGAATGAAAAATAGAACATTTTTAGGATTTTTATTATATTTTTATTTTCTAGTGTTTTTGTTTTGTAAAAAAAAAAAAAAAAAAAACAACATCCTACTTTCTAAAAAAATAAAATCAACTGACCTTGATAAAAATATAAAAGATGGGCATAGTCATTTTTGTCCGTGTGACTAAAGCTGTGCAAATGTCAAAAACTGTAAATCAGAATGCACTGCATTATTTGTTGGTCACATCAATATTGTGAAAATTATGAATTTATACCTTACTTTTTCCAGTTTATGGTTGTCTGAATGACTACTGGCCAGTGGCCCCCCTCACCTCGATACTCGCTAAATGCTTCAAAAAACTGGTCATCATGACCCACATCAAAGCAACCATCAACATCAGCAAGGACCCACACCACCATGAGAATCGATCAACAGAGGATGCCAGGTCCACACTGCTCTCACCCACCTGGAGAAGAAGTACTTCTATGTCCATATGCTCTTTGTGGACTTCACATCTTCTTTCAACACCATGATTCCCCAAACCCTGATGGACAAACTACTAACATTATAGGACTAAGCCCCTCCCTACGCAACTGGGTCCTGGATTTCTTAACCAACAGACCACAGTCTGTGGGAATACACCACTTCTCCTCCTCCACCTCAGCACTGACTCCCCTCAGGGCTGTGTGTTGCTGTTACATTCTGCTCACCACAGACTCGTGTTCGTGCTGCTGTTGATATGTCGTATTGTTTTACATTATTAGTGTTCAGCGTGTATCTTAGTGTAGTTCCTTTTTTATATATTTCTTTATATGTGTGCTATTTGAGTGTAACTGGGACCCTGAGTACACGATTTTGTTCCACCTCACACACGATGCAAATGAACTTGGCTTGAACTTGATATACTATACATGTTGTTACCCATTAAAGGACAACACCCACCATGACACTAACAATTCACCATATTGGACAATTACTGTAATTTATTATTAGGTCTATTTTCATTTTTGCATTTGGGCCAGGCGAGGGTTAAAAAAAAAAAAAAAAAAACCCACTCCCGAATGAATCCGGAAACCTGGCCGAAGAGTCCCGAAGTGTCATGTGACTTTTGTTACATCGATCTCCACCCAGAAGGCAGAAGGTAGGAGTGAGTTTCCATGGAGGTTTATGAGAGAGAGTGGGAGTTAAAACTGCATATTTCCTGCATATTTCCTGGTGCATTTGTGTGTATATGGACCAGCGCTCTGATTTTATTTATTATTTATTTTATAACACCACTGCTGACCGTTGCTGCTCTCATTCATTCTGCCCAGAGGAGCGAGCCGCGCGCGTCTCTGGCTCCTCGTTCCGCTGGTTCCTCGTTCCTTTGAAGTTCCTCGTGCCGGTGTAATTTGCTCCCTCGAGTGTATGTATTTGCTCTCGTCAGCCTTGTTGCGGGGAGCACGGGGGGAGCACGCGGGGAGCACGCGCGCAGAGCTCAGCTGCGCGGCTGCCTTTCTGGTCACGGGGGGAGAGAATAAAAAGCCGATGCGGAAATGAATGAATTTGTCGCGATCAAACGAATTAAACTAGTATGTCTAAGTGGATGCTCGCTCAGAATATGAGTGAGCGACAGCAGGATTAATCAACACAGGCAGCTTTAGGGAATATTTAAAAATGCTTCGCTTTTTCTTTTCCTCGCTCGCCTGTAACTCCAAGGCGTCACTTTGGTGACGTGAATGCCCATGTGAATGCCCATATATGGAGAGGGGCAGATTTTCCCGGAGCTGCATGCTAAAATCTGCTATAAATCATGAAATAACACATTTAGCGTTATTTCTCCACAATATAAGTAAACGCTCCTGTATTATTTTTAAATAAACTAATAAATATTAATGGCGATGCAATTTGAAAACATGGTGGGTGTTGGACTTTAATATAAAACCGTTTATAAACATATTATTTAGAAATATGTTACTCGACCATCAAAAGCAGCCAGAAAGAAAAAAAGACTGAAAAATCTTAAAATTTGAAGAGTCTGGATTTTTAAATGTAAAATCTGTAGGAACCCTGAAATCATCATTGTATATCCACAAAAATCTGAAATGATGATGTCACTCTACATCACTTATTTAAAAGACACATAAAGCTGTTATGAAATAAGGGGATTTGCTGGATAAGGGGAATAAACCAGAGTTTATAAGCTCAATACTGTAAGGATGGCGCCCTCTTCTGGTCTTTCCTTGTCTGTTCTCCTTGTGTTGCTCTCCCGTCAACCAGTCCTGATCCTAGTTGTTTCATGTTTACTTTAATTCTCTAAATCCTGCTCCAGTTTTGTTATTATTCATTTTACATGTTTAATTAGTCTCCTAGCCCTGTTCTGTGTTCGTAGTTACTACTCCCCAGGTGTTTTGGTGTTCTGTCCGATTAATTCTTCCCTGTCCTCCCTAGTGCTATGCTTCAATTCATCTGATTATATTCACCCGTGTCTCATTTCCCGTCAGTGTATTTAAGTTCCTCTGAGAGTCTTGTCCTTTGTCGGTTCGTCTTTGTTTGGTACATTCCTAGTCCTGTTTCCTAGTCCTGTTTCTGAGTCCTGTTTCCACGTTTGCTCCTTGAATGTAAGTTTTGCTTAGCCACCTTAGTCAGCCACCTTTTGTTATTTATTAAAAGTATTGCCTTTTTACGTCCTGCCTCCCAAGTCCTGCCTGCACATGGGTTCACTCCTCGGCCTGACCAGCCTGAAATCCTAACAGAAAGAACCGACCAACACTGAACCCAGCGAGTAGGTTCTCCCGAGTTTTTTGCTCACTTGTTTTTTTGAGATTCATTCAGATGAGGAGATCCACGTTCCGGTGTGGTACCTTTTGGACCGAACCCGTCTTGGGACTGAAGGAGCACAGCCAGGTGGTGGAAGTTCTGCCTTCACCTCTCCTGCTGTAGGAAGAGGGAAGAAGAAAATCTCAAGGTAACCACACGACGTCCTGGTCCAGTTTCTCCTCATCTCCCGTACAAACTTACTCCGGGTGGACGTCAGGGGAGGACGCAGAGTCAGAGGACAAACTCTGGCTTGCCCCCGTGACCCACTCACACTGCCGCCATAGGAAGGGCAGAAGAAGCCACTGGAACCGGTCTGCTGCTCTTCAGCCTGCATTCCTGACTCCTCGCGCCCGGTCCGGTGGGACCGAGTCTCACGTTTCCGGTTCTGATGGTCCAGTGAGGGCTGGTCCAGATGCCTCGCCTTCCATGGTTCTGGTGGGGGCTGGATTTGGCACCTCACCTCTGTGCAGAACTCTCCAGGAGACAAGTTCCGCCTTCTCCTGGTCCTAGCCCCCACCCTGCTCTCCTCAGAACCTGCAGATAATTTTGCTGAGGGCCGGGGGGGGGCAGTCTTTCCCCTGTTCATCTTCGGAGCAGATGAAGGGGAGCCGACACAGCTTACAGCCTGAACAACTTTTCCTCATTTGTCCAGCAGAGGTTGCCACCGAGGACTCATTACAGGCGGTAGGTGCCTCTGATCTTTTTCAAGTTGACTCTATGCTCCAAGGTCTGTTCTCCTCTGCTAAGGTCTACCCTGAGTGTCAAGACTTTGCTTTGTTTAGCAGAAAGACTGTTATTATCAGTTCCTGGCCTCACCTCTATCGCTTATATTTATATATAACCCTAACCCTAAGTACTCTCAGCTCCTGATTAAAATCAGAACTGTGAAGGAATCTACTCCTAACTCTGATGCTGACTTAAATCTGTTAGACTCACCAGTCCATGTACCTGCAGTGGGCCTTTCAGAACCTGTAGTCAGAGACTCACCTTCTCCAGTGTCTTCAGTGTCTCCAAGGTCTCCTGTGTCCCCAATGTCTCCAAGATCTCTTGTGTCCCCAGTGTCTCCAAGGTCTCCTGTTTCCCCAGTGTCCCCAAGATCTCCTGTGTCCCCAGTGTCTTCAAGGTCTCCTGTGTCCCCAGTGTCTCCAAGGTCTCCTGTGTCCCCAGTGTCTCCTAGGTCTCCTGTGTCTCCAGTAGCCCCAGTGCCCTGTGTCCCCAGTGTCTCCTAGGTCTCTTGTGTCCCTAGTGTCTCCAAGGTATCTTGTGTCCCCAGTGTCTCCAAGGTATCTTGTGTCCCCAGTGTCTCCAAGGTCTCCTGTGTCCCCAGTGTCTCCAAGGTCTCTTGTGTCTCCAGTGTTCCCAATGTTTCCTGTGTCCCCAGTCTTTTCAAGGTATCCTATGTCCCCAGTGTCTCCAAGGTCTTCTGTGTCCTCAGTGTCTCCTAGATCTAATTTGTCTCCAGTGGCCCCAGTGCCCTGGGTCCCCAGTGTCTCCAAGGTATCTTGTGTCCCCAGTGTCTCCAAGGTCTCTTGTGTCCCCAGTGTCTCCAAGGTATCTTATGTCCCCAGTGTCTCCAAGGTCTCCTATGTCCCCAGTGTCTCCTAGGTCTCCTATGTCTCCAATGGCCCCAGTGTCTCTAGAGGGTGCCATATCTTCAGCATCTCTAGAGGGGGCCTTCCTTGCTTCCTGTTCTGAGGGGTCCCTGGAGGGAGCCCCTCACGTCTCCTGTTCCGAGGGGTCCCTAGAGGGCACCCCTCACGTCTGTTGTTCCGAGGGGGTCCCTGGAGGGCGTCCCTCATGTCTCCTGTTCTGAGGGGTCCCTGGAGGGTGCCCCTCACGTCTCCTGTTCCGAGGGGTCCCTGGAGGGCGCCCTTCACGTTTCCTGTTCCGAGGGAGCCCTAGAGAGAGTCCCTCATGTCTTCTGTGCTGAGGGAGCCCTGGATGGAGTCCCTCACGTCTTGTTCCGAGGGGCCCCTGGAGGGAGCCCCTCACGTCTTCTGTTCCGAGGAGTCCCTGGAGGGAGCCCCTCACGTCTTCTGTTCCAAGGGGTTCCTAGAGGATGTCCCTCATGTCTTCTGTTCCAAGGGTATCCTGGAGGATGCCCCTCATGCCATCTGCTGTCATGGAATCTTCATATCGACCATCGAAGACTCTGCCAATGAAGACTCCTCGCCATCTGCACCTCCTGGGGTCTCGTCTTTGCTGTCAGCAGCTCCTAAGGTCCTTGTGTTGTCAACCGCAGCTCCCCAGATCCTTGTGTTGTCAGCTGTGGTCTCCATGGCTCCTCGTGATGGACAGTCTCCCGGCCGCCCACCTGATCTGACTCCTCACGATGGACAGTCTCTCAGCCGCCCACTTGAACTGGCTCTTTGTGATGGACGCCGCCCACCTGAACTTCTGATGTTTCCTGTGTTTAGCTTCCATAGTTTCCTTGTGTTTACTCCATGTGTTTAGTTCCCAGGCCTCATCCTGTCGGTTCTTGGTTTTTTGCTCTTGTGTCTTTCTTCGTGCCCCTTGTGTTCCTCTGGCCCCTGTGTTTGTCCTCGTGTTTCTCTTACCCTCCATCCTGGCAGTTCCTCCCTCCGCCCACCCATGATTTCTTTGGGAGGGAGCTTCTGGGGACACCTAGGGGCGTCCTTGGGGGAAGGGTACTGTAAGGATGGCGCCTCTCCTGGTCTTTCCTTGTCTGTTCTCCTTGTGTTGCTCTCCTGTCAACCAGCCCTGCTCCTAGTTGTTTCATGTTTCGTTTAATTCTCTAAATCCTGCTCCAGTTGTTATTTTTCATGTTACATGTTTAATTAGTCTCCCAGCCCTGGTCTGTGTTCCTAGTTACTACTCCCCAGGTGTTTTGATGTTCCGTCCAATTAATTCTTCCCTGTCCTCCCTAGTGTTATGCTTCAATTAATCTGATTATATTCACCCGTGTCTCATTTCCCGTCAGTGTATTTAAGTTCCTCTGAGAGTCTTGTCCTTTGTCGGTTCGTCTTTGTTTGGTACATTCCTAGTCCTGTTTCCTAGTCCTGTTTCCGAGTCCTGTTTCCACGTTTGCTCCTTGAATGTAAGTTTTGCTTAGCCACCTTAGTCAGCCACCTTTTGTTATTTATTAAAAGTATTGCCTTTTTACGTCCTGCCTCCCAAGTCCTGCCTACACATGGGTTCACTCCTCGGCCTGACCAGCCTGAAATCCTAACAGAAAGAACCGACCAACACTGAACCCAGCGAGTAGGTTCTCCCGAGTTTTTTGCTCACTTGTTTTTTTGAGATTCATTCAGATGAGGAGATCCACGTTCCGGTGTGGTACCTTTTGGACCGAACCCGTCTTGGGACTGAAGGAGCACAGCCAGGTGGTGGAAGTTCTGCCTTCACCTCTCCTGCTGTAGGAAGAGGGAAGAAGAAAATCTCAAGGTAACCACACGACGTCCTGGTCCAGTTTCTCCTCATCTCCCGTACAAACTTACTCCGGGTGGACGTCAGGGGAGGACGCAGAGTCAGAGGACAAACTCTGGCTTGCCCCCGTGACCCACTCACACTGCCGCCATAGGAAGGGCAGAAGAAGCCACTGGAACCGGTCTGCTGCTCTTCAGCCTGCATTCCTGACTCCTCGCGCCCGGTCCGGTGGGACCGAGTCTCACGTTTCCGGTTCTGATGGTCCAGTGAGGGCTGGTCCAGATGCCTCGCCTTCCATGGTTCTGGTGGGGGCTGGATTTGGCACCTCACCTCTGTGCAGAACTCTCCAGGAGACAAGTTCCGCCTTCTCCTGGTCCTAGCCCCCACCCTGCTCTCCTCAGAACCTGCAGATAATTTTGCTGAGGGCCGGGGGGGGGCAGTCTTTCCCCTGTTCATCTTCGGAGCAGATGAAGGGGAGCCGACACAGCTTACAGCCTGAACAACTTTTCCTCATTTGTCCAGCAGAGGTTGCCACCGAGGACTCATTACAGGCGGTAGGTGCCTCTGATCTTTTTCAAGTTGACTCTATGCTCCAAGGTCTGTTCTCCTCTGCTAAGGACTACCCTGAGTGTCAAGACTTTGCTTTGTTTAGCAGAAAGACTGTTATTATCAGTTCCTGGCCTCACCTCTATCGCTTATATTTATATATAACCCTAACCCTAAGTACTCTCAGCTCCTGATTAAAATCAGAACTGTGAAGGAATCTACTCCTAACTCTGATGCTGACTTAAATCTGTTAGACTCACCAGTCCATGTACCTGCAGTGGGCCTTTCAGAACCTGTAGTCAGAGACTCACCTTCTCCAGTGTCTTCAGTGTCTCCAAGGTCTCCTGTGTCCCCAATGTCTCCAAGATCTCTTGTGTCCCCAGTGTCTCCAAGGTCTCCTGTTTCCCCAGTGTCCCCAAGATCTCCTGTGTCCCCAGTGTCTTCAAGGTCTCCTGTGTCCCCAGTGTCTCCAAGGTCTCCTGTGTCCCCAGTGTCTCCTAGGTCTCCTGTGTCTCCAGTAGCCCCAGTGCCCTGTGTCCCCAGTGTCTCCTAGGTCTCTTGTGTCCCTAGTGTCTCCAAGGTATCTTGTGTCCCCAGTGTCTCCAAGGTATCTTGTGTCCCCAGTGTCTCCAAGGTCTCCTGTGTCCCCAGTGTCTCCAAGGTCTCTTGTGTCTCCAGTGTTCCCAATGTTTCCTGTGTCCCCAGTCTTTTCAAGGTATCCTATGTCCCCAGTGTCTCCAAGGTCTTCTGTGTCCTCAGTGTCTCCTAGATCTAATTTGTCTCCAGTGGCCCCAGTGCCCTGGGTCCCCAGTGTCTCCAAGGTATCTTGTGTCCCCAGTGTCTCCAAGGTCTCTTGTGTCCCCAGTGTCTCCAAGGTATCTTATGTCCCCAGTGTCTCCAAGGTCTCCTATGTCCCCAGTGTCTCCTAGGTCTCCTATGTCTCCAATGGCCCCAGTGTCTCTAGAGGGTGCCATATCTTCAGCATCTCTAGAGGGGGCCTTCCTTGCTTCCTGTTCTGAGGGGTCCCTGGAGGGAGCCCCTCACGTCTCCTGTTCCGAGGGGTCCCTAGAGGGCACCCCTCACGTCTGTTGTTCCGAGGGGGTCCCTGGAGGGCGTCCCTCATGTCTCCTGTTCTGAGGGGTCCCTGGAGGGTGCCCCTCACGTCTCCTGTTCCGAGGGGTCCCTGGAGGGCGCCCTTCACGTTTCCTGTTCCGAGGGAGCCCTAGAGAGAGTCCCTCATGTCTTCTGTGCTGAGGGAGCCCTGGATGGAGTCCCTCACGTCTTGTTCCGAGGGGCCCCTGGAGGGAGCCCCTCACGTCTTCTGTTCCGAGGAGTCCCTGGAGGGAGCCCCTCACGTCTTCTGTTCCAAGGGGTTCCTAGAGGATGTCCCTCATGTCTTCTGTTCCAAGGGTATCCTGGAGGATGCCCCTCATGCCATCTGCTGTCATGGAATCTTCATATCGACCATCGAAGACTCTGCCAATGAAGACTCCTCGCCATCTGCACCTCCTGGGGTCTCGTCTTTGCTGTCAGCAGCTCCTAAGGTCCTTGTGTTGTCAACCGCAGCTCCCCAGATCCTTGTGTTGTCAGCTGTGGTCTCCATGGCTCCTCGTGATGGACAGTCTCCCGGCCGCCCACCTGATCTGACTCCTCACGATGGACAGTCTCTCAGCCGCCCACTTGAACTGGCTCTTTGTGATGGACGCCGCCCACCTGAACTTCTGATGTTTCCTGTGTTTAGCTTCCATAGTTTCCTTGTGTTTACTCCATGTGTTTAGTTCCCAGGCCTCATCCTGTCGGTTCTTGGTTTTTTGCTCTTGTGTCTTTCTTCGTGCCCCTTGTGTTCCTCTGGCCCCTGTGTTTGTCCTCGTGTTTCTCTTACCCTCCATCCTGGCGGTTCCTCCCTCCGCCAACCCATGATTTCTTTGGGGGGGGGGGGGGTTCTTCTGGGGACGCCAAGGGGCGTCCTTGGGGGAAGTGTACTATAAGGATGGCGCCCTCTCCTGGTCTTTCCTTGTCTGTTCTCCTTGTGTTGCTCTCCTGTCAACCAGCCCTGCTCCTAGTTGTTTCATGTTTCGTTTAATTCTCTAAATCCTGCTCCAGTTGTTATTTTTCATGTTACATGTTTAATTAGTCTCCCAGCCCTGGTCTGTGTTCCTAGTTACTACTCCCCAGGTGTTTTGATGTTCCGTCCAATTAATTCTTCCCTGTCCTCCCTAGTGTTATGCTTCAATTAATCTGATTATACTGTATTCACCCGTGTCTCATTTCCCGTCTGTGTATTTAAGTTCCTCTGAGAGTCTTGTCCTTTGTCGGTTCGTCTTTGTTTGGTACATTCCTAGTCCTGTTTCTTAGTCCTGTTTCCACGTCTGCTCCTTGAATGTAAGTTTTGCTGCCCCGTCAGCCATCTTTTGTTATTAAAAGTATTGCCTTTACGTCCTGCCTCCCGAGTCCTGCTTGCACATGGGTTCACTCCTCAGCCTGACCTACCTGAAATCCTAACAAATACAACAACCTATCTCTAAAAACAACTTAAAATACTGTATCTCCTTTTTGAGTGATCAAAATGTACATTTCTCTTAAGAAACCATATAAAATGTATAAAAAACCATCACCACGCATACCTGCTACTTAAACTTTTATAACAGTATGAATGCAAAATTCTCAAATACTGTACAGTATTCTCTTTTCAAGAGGAGCCAGTTGAGGTGGCTCGGGCATCTGGTTAGGATGCCTCCTGGACGCTTCCCGGGTGAGGTGTTCCGGGCACGTCCCACTGGGAGGAGACCCAGAGGAAGACCCAGGACACGTTGGAGGGACTATGTTTCTCGGCTGGCCTGGGAACGCTTTGGGATTCCCCCGGAGGAGCTGGCCCATGTGGCTGGGGAGAGGGAAGTCTGGGCCTTCCTACTTCGGCTGCTACCCCCGCGACTCGACCCCAGATAAGCAGAAGAGAATGGATGGATGGATTCTCTTTTTTGCCAACAACTTCTGTACAGAGAATAACATACAGGTATATAATGTTCTGCTTTTTTCCCCAGCACAAGAACTGTTTAAATACACTTACTGCGATATGAAGATCCAACATGCAAAAAAGGTGTTTAAGCGCATTTTTGAGTGCAGTCACAGTGCAAGATCTCCATCCTTTTTTCCATTTTAAGGCACGTGTGAATTTCTGCACAGCATTGTGGTAAAGCCACCATTCTTTTACAAAACTGTGAATCTCGGCCTTCTGATGCCATTAAAAAACAGATAGTGTAAGAGTGAGTCTGACGGCTGTGCAGTTATCAATGCAAATAATGAAAACACAGCTTCAGTATATTTAAATTTATTCAAGTAAACGGAGCAGTGCTCAGAGAAAGTACACAACAAAAACTGTGACAAAAACACCAGAACATTTAGTTTCAAATGAATTTTGCACACACACTATGATGTTGAACGTCTTCGCACAGTTTATTTTTAGAAGGCAATATGATGGCACATGGTCAAAATCACACATCCTCCCCTTCAATGACACACAGATCCAATATTAAAGGCATGAAAACTGAGAAGTGTTTTCTGAGAAGTGTTTTCTAAGTGTCTACATATCTTTAAACTAAAAATCTGTTTCCTAATGTGGAGAAATTTGCACATTCTCTTCATACTTTATAGCAAACTTTTAACACATTTAGCAGAGTTTAATGATAGAAAAGATTTGAATAGTTTAAAATTAAAATGATATGGTTAAAAGGAATAATGTTCTGCTTATTTATTTAAACCTTAACAACAAACATATGAAGCTCACTTCAAGTGAATATCTATTATCAGATTGTCAATTTAAAACAGTGGTGAGACCAAATAGTCAAAATTAAATTGTTTTTTTTTTTTATTATGAAAACGAACAGCAATACATTCTTCTAACAGGGGAGTGTATTTCATTAATAACTCACAGATAGCTCATTATTTCTCTACAAATACACAATGATGCAGCTAAACACTATTTCCACAGTAAAAAATATTTATGAGCATTGTGGCACTTTTGTTGTGAGGCACCAAAAAACTTTGGTCAGACAGGCCATGCAAAAACTCCACAAGCCTTTGGCTGCAGTCTGACTCATCGCTTCATAAAAATCCAAGATTCCCATCACTTTCTTTAGCATTCACAAATATTCTGTAAAATAGAAATGTGACTTCTTGACCCCCCCCCAAAAAAAGAGTATATTTCCATCAAATGTGCCCTGACAATAACTATAACACTATGAGGTTTTTCCCATTTTGGTAAAGTTCTGAATACATATGGTAGTTTATTTTGGAATCAATAAACAGCTGTTGTGAAGCCAAAACAGGCCTGGAAACCTTCGGGCCAATTATCATGTTTAATAAATAAAAAAATACTTTTGTTTTGTTTAATATTTGTTTAACATGCCAAGAGAACTAAATGTATTAAAACATTCATTTGCAGCTCAAAGGCACTGGTGTTCTCATAATATCTTAAGGACGGCTCTCAATATTTAAAAGTTGTGCAAACGTCAACACAAATGGACTGGAGACCTGTCCATGGTGTCCCCCGCCTCTCACACATGTGACCGCTTGATATGGGCAGCAGTGACCCTTGCAACCCAAAAAGGAAGAAGTGGGTAATGATAATGTATGTATGGATGGATGGATGGATGTATGGATGGATGGACTTTACTTCCTTATTTGCTGGTACATGGTTTACTTGAACTCAAATCAGTCATTAACTACAGTAAAAAGCATTGAGACACAGATTTCCTCAAACCTTTATCAGTTGTTCTTAACGACCCGGCATGCTCCGTCCAAATCGGTGAAATCGTCTCGTTGTTGCCGTTGCTTGACAAAAATCGTGTCGTTTTATTCTCAGAGCAGCTTCGCCCGCCCCTTCTCGGCACAAGGCCACAGGCGTGTGCGCCAAGTTTTGTGCGACTGGGCAGCAGTTTGTGGGCGTGTTCTTCAACGTGCTCGGACGTTCAGCTGTGCGACGCTTCAAAAACACTACAGGAGTCAAACGGCTAAAAACTCCTGGACTGAGGTCGTGCAGACATTTTGTACGGAGGAGTGTGTCTGCTGAAAAGTGTGGTCGCTCTCTTCGTGATAGATACATGTATGTGGCCAGACGCTGGATGCAGTGGGGACTCTGGTGGGAAGAAACCCACGCAGTGACGTATACCGTACTTTCCGGCTTAAAAGTCGCTCCGCCCTATATGTTGCATTAGTACAATTATGTCCAATAAATTGGAAAAATCCATAAACGTGTCGCACCTCCGTATACGTTGCATCAGGATGCTAAACACTCTGCCTGCTCTGCCTCCCCTCCCATTTGAACTGCCTTAACACAAAAATACTTTCTCACACATTACCACACAACACAACGTTTTTAACACTGGACTCTGTGTCATCAAACGGGTTATTCACTAAACTCTCGGTCATGTGCTCATTCAGTTTGCACTACTTCTCATATTTGCACTAATGTTTGTATTACATTCCTGCCTATAGTCATACTACTGTTTACATTCACTGTTTACATTTATTAACACTAGGAATACCAAACATATGTACTTGTACATATTTTACATATAGCTCCCATGGGAGACTGTAAAATGACAGATTGAGGAATTTGCATTCCATTAGGTGTGTGTGACCCCCTGGGGCTGAAGTCTTTTGTGTGCTCAAAACATCCCCCCAGTAGCCAAAACAAAACATCTCCCCATATTCCAACAACAACATTCCTTCTGCAGGTTCAAAGTGCAGCTTTTTACAACACAGACCAAACTTTTGGAGATGTTGATGACTCTTTGCAAATGTCAACGCTAGAAACTTCAGTTTATTTTATAGATATACGTTTTATACTTTTTATACTACTATGCAAAAACTCAGGACAGTATTACACTTTTATTATTTCATTTTATGCTTATGTTCATTGGGTGTTTGGTGTTTTAGGGGTGTTTGGTGTTTCAGTGTTGGTGTAAATTTTCATACTTTTATACTATTATGAAAAAACTCAGGACAGTGTTACACTTTTTTACTATTTTACTATTTTATGCTTATGTTTATTAAATGTTTTAGTGTTTAGTGTTTAGATGGTTACTGTTGCACCGAGGGACTGAGAGAAACGCAATTTCGGTCCTGTGTATGTCCTGTACATACAGGTAGTCCCCGATTTACGAGCGAGATCCGTTACAACGAGGCGCTCGTAAACCGGAAATCTCGTAATTTGGAACGGCCGCCACGCTTCTCGTAAGTCCGGAATTTCGCTCGTAAATTGGAACGGTTTTGCTAGCGCGACTACGAACACTCGTTTTTCATCGAAAAACTGCTTATGAGTGCATAAAAATGATCGGAAACGTGTGTCCACATGTTTAGCTAACGAACTGTGGTGAAAAAACACAGGAAAACTCAGTATTTTTTGCGTTTTTTCCAAAGCTAGCTCCGGAACCTCGTAGATCAGAGCGCTCG
>JBBPBX010003235.1:68876-83944 GCA_038048925.1 Garcialebias charrua | reverse complement strand
ATATCCCAGGGAAAGTTCTGAAGGAATGTGCGGACCAGCTCTGTGAGGTGCTGGCTGACATCTTCACCACCTCACTTTCACTGGAGTCAGTTCCCACCTGCCTGAAGACCGCCACCATCATCCCAGTCCCAAAGAGCTCCACAGTGACTGGTCTGAATGACTATAGACCGGTGGCCCTCACCCCGATAGTCGCTAAATGTTTTGAGAAACTGGTCATGTCCCACATCAAGACAACCGTCAACATCAACGAGGACCCTCATCAATATGCATACCGCGAGAACCGATCAACAGAGGACGCCATCTCCTCTGTGGTCCACACTGCTCTCACCCACCTGGATCAGAAGGACTCATACGTGCGTCTGCTCTTTGTGGACTTCACATCTGCCTTCAACACCATGATCCCCCAAACTCTGATAGACAAACTATCCACACTTGGACTAAGCCCCTCCATTTGTAACTGGGTACTAGACTTCTTAACAAACAGACCACAGTCCGTGAAGATCCACAACTTCTCCTCCTCCACCATCACCCTCAGCACTGGCTCTCCTCAAGGATGTGTGCTGAGCCCTCTTCTGTTCACTCTGCTCACATATGATTGTACAGCCACACATCCAGGCTGTCATATTGTTAAGTTTGCAGATGATACAGCGGTGGTGGGATGCATCACAAACAATGATGAGTCCAGCTACAGACAGGAGGTGGAACACCTGGAGAGCTGGTGCAAAGAGAATAATCTTCACATGAATGTGAAGAAGACAAAGGAGATGATTGTGGACTTCAGAAGGAACAAACACACCCATGCCCCACTGAACATAGGTGGATCTGCGGTGGAGGTGGTCTCCAGCTACAAATACTTGGGTGTACACTTGAATGATAACCTCAGCTGGAGCAACAACACCACCAGCCTGATCAAGAAAGGTCATCAGAGACTCTACTTCCTCAGACGGCTGAGACGAGCTGGTCTGAGCAGCCCAGTTCTCACCTCCTTCTACAGGTGTGCAGTGGAGAGCATCCTGTGCTCCAGCATCAATGTGTGGCATGGAGGCTGCACAGTTGCAGAGAGGAAAGCTCTACAGAGAGTGGTGAAGGCTGCACAGAAGTCTGTTGGAGTCAGTCTCCCCACCATCACAGACATTTACACCTCCAGATGCAGGAAAAGAGCCACCTGCATCATGAAAGACCTCACTCACCCAGCACACTCACTCTTTGCCCCACTCCCCTCAGGACGGAGGTTGAGGAGCATCAAATGTAGAACCACTAGACTGAGGAACAGCTTCTACCCTGAGGCTGTTAGACTCATGAATAAATAAATAATAAGAATAAACACTGCAAAATATCACATCATGCTGATGCTGATCTGTTTTCTTGTTGCTGTGTTCATCTGTGACCATCTGCTCATACAGACTCATGTTCGTGCTGCTGTTTATAATGATGTTTTTCCACTATATTAGGGCTTAGTGTATTACTAGTTGATGTTTTTCTTAGTTAATTCTAGATGTTATTACTGTTTTTCTCTTGCATTTGTTGTTGGATGTAACTGGGACCCCGTGTACATAATCTCGTTTTCATCACATGTACCACATGCGGTGCAAATGACAATAAAGACTCTCTGACTCTGACTCTGACTCTGACATAAGCACGAATAAAGTTCATAAAAAAGTACATCCCTGTTTTATTGATTGTTTAAAAAAAAGAGACAACAACACCAACAAAAATAATTTCAACAGTACGGGCCGCTCTGGCCTGTCAGCTTTCATAAAGGGGTGGCCATATTCCCCTCCTTCACAGCTCATGGGGTGTTAATCTATTCAATAAACCCCAGCAGGGTGCCTCAGGACCTGTCTCTAGAGGACAGACCCAGAGGCGCCTGCAAACAGACTCTCCACCTTATGCGAAGACAGGTGAGAGAGGACACATGTTCCAGTCCCCGCTCCATGGTTAACGAGGGGGCAGTCAATACACTAACCAGACGAACACGTGACATGTTCGCACCACAGGAGAGCACGTCAACAGATTCTAAGGATGGAGAAGTCACGACGGATGCCCCAAGGCGGCCACAATTTTCACACCATCACAACAGTAGCTATGATCATCTTACTGTATGTGTAGACGGATCGGAGTTGAACCAGATTTCTCTTCCTGATTTTGAAAGGAAACTGGGCTCCTTATCAACAAATGATCTTAAGTCTACGGTCACAAAGGACCATCTCCACGTTCACACGTTGCAACTGCACATTATTATCATGAAGGACACGTAACGCCCAAGCGGTGAACGAGCAGCACGTGACTTCCCTCACAAAGCTGCATCAGACTTGCTCTCACACAACATTAATCCACTGGGTGAGACACCAATTGGAGTTAGGAGGTCTGCTCGTTTACAAAAAACGTAGTCCCTCAATCCAATAAATCCTGTTTTGGAGGGAAATAATAAGTTCCCTGCTCCAACTTGATCTAATAAAATTAAAGACTTCATCTGATTTCGACGAAAGTCGATCAGTGTAGTCTGTTAACACATCAACGTGGAGGCCCTCTCCCCAACCTGGTTAACCCTCAAAGGCTCACACAGGAAGTTGTAGTCCAGCCACTTAGGCCAGGAACTGGAACTAGTTCCAGCCTGTTAGCTGAAAAGGACAGGCTGATGGCTTCGGGCCTACCGGAGAACGTGGTAAAAACCATACAGAATGCCCGGGCTGGGTCAACACAGTCTTTATACGCACAGAATAGGCATATTTTTGAAGCCTGGTGCTCAGAAAGAAATATCATTTCTTATGCTTGCGAACTGGCTCAGCTCTTAACCTTCCGGGGGCGGCCGTGGTGTAGTGGTAATGGCAGTCGACCCCCGATCGGAAGGTTGGAGGTTCGAATCCCGGTTCCCCACACCATGTGTCGTTGTGTCCCTGGGCAAGACACTTAACCCCGAGTTGCTCCGGGTAGGACTGGAAAGGCGCCTTGCATGGCAGTCTGCCGCTCCTGGTGTATGAATGTGTGTATGAATGGGTGGATGGCTGGTATTGTAAAGTGCTTTAGGGCTCCTTACAAGGGGCTAGAAAGCGCTATATAAATAAGCTCCATTTACCATTTACCATTCCTTCAGGATTTACTGGAAAAGGGTCGTTCTTATTCAATGATTAAAGTGTTCCTTGCAGCTATCTCTGCTTGTCATGAGAGTTAGGGACACAGGACTCCTGGAGCACATCCAATCATAATGAGATATATGAAAGGTGTGCTTCAAACCAAGCCACCCAGCAGGACCTTGACCCCTGGTTGGGATCTTGGCCTGGTCTTGGGGGCTCTTTGCGACCCGCCATTCGAGCCTCTGAGCAAGATTAAGATAGATCTTCTATCTTATAAAACTGCTCTTCTCCTGGCTCTTTGCTCGGCGAAACGCGTGGGTGACCTCCACGCTCTATCTGTACATCCGTTATGTACCATATTCGCCCCTGACGGGTCAAAGGTCACCCTGAGGCCTAATCCCGCTTATACTCCCAAGGTCTTGACCTTGAACCATAGGAGTCTAGACTTTGACCTCTCCTCCTTCCCACCTGCCCCTGTCCTTACTCAGGAACAGGAGAGACTAAAGGCTCTCTGCCCTATGAGAGCTTTACGCACTTACATACAGAGAACAGCCGAATGGAGGGAAACAAACCAACTGTTCGTCTTCTTTGCCCCACCTGCTACAGGAAAGGCCCTATCAAGACAGCGCCTCTCTCACATTGGGTGACGGAGGCCATTAAAAGGGTGTACAGTAGCAAAGGTCAACAGGTGCCCCCTGGAGTGCACGCTCACTCAACTAGGGGCATGGCCACTTCGTGGTCACTGTTCAAGGGCGTGCCAGTTGCAGATATTTACGTTGCTGCGAACTAGAGCTCATTAAAACAATTTTGCAAAGTACTACAGTTTGTATGTTACTGCATGTTATGTCACTCAAGCTGTTCTTTCTAATACACAATAGAAAGTAGCTTTGAGATGCCCACTGGTCAGAGGCAGACGTTCACACTGGCAGGCATTTTACTGAGCATTTCAAGGGCTTGAATGAATTACGTTCCCATAGCAAATATGTTGCACCGAGAGACCACACTGAAAGGGAACTGAAAGTTATGCACCATAACTCATGTTCCCTGAAGGAAGGGAACGAGGTGCAACATATCTGGCCCTTTTCAATGCTGAAAGCTCGGTGAAGTGCAATTTTGGAGACAGTTGGAGGGGCGTCAGTCGCTTAAGTACCTAAAGGGCGGTACCTCTGACGCGGGGTGACGCCCCGGCCGTAAAGGTGTGAATGTATTCCTTCAGGTAATCGCGCGGGGGCGCAATTCCCATAGCAAATATGTTGCACCTCGTTCCCTTCCTTCAGGGAACATGAGTTATGGTGCATAACTTTCAGTTTTCTGCTGCCTCATCAACTTATTTGATTATTGAATCACTTTCAGCTTTACTTTTGGACATTTTTGTGTCTGTTTGCTTCTTGGATTCCAAAAAACCTCCACAAACAATATTTTTCAGCTTGCATCTTTTTTGTTCTCACAACTCTTTTAAAAGGTGTAACTGATTAGCTGATGACATTTAAAGATGGTCTTTAATATTGAGAGAAAACAGGTATATTTAAAACATGGCAAATTTTAGATGGATATAACAAAACAAATAAAAATCTTTATTTCAATTTGAGAAAACCAAACATTATCATTGCTGAAGAGATGTATCAAGCTTGTTTGTGTGTCATGGTTGTGATATTTAATAAGGTACCCAATATGAAAGATGAGGACTGAACAGATAACCAGGACTCAAGTAAAAGTTTAGTGGTGTTTATTTACAAGAGTGAAATAATAATATCTTGATATCAGCAACAACCTAGGGAATGGACGAGAGGGTTAGTGGTCGGTAGGAGATGAGGATATTCAGAAGAGGGGTCTGTCTAACTGAGAATGCTGAGGAGCGAGGCACAGAGGAAACAGTCCGATAAGTAAACCAAGATGCATGAAGGGGTGGCAAGTGGTGGAAGGCTTAGCAACTGTCCTGAGGGGCTAGAAGACTTGCAGATAGATTCCGGCAGGACAGGCAGACGGTAAGGTCCAAAGGCTCGTGAGCAGGTCAATATCCCAGCGCCTGCAGGATGGCTTCTTCAGCTTCTTGTAGTCCTCCTGAGGTAGAGTTGATTGAGCACAGCTGCTGTCAATTAGAGGTGCAGAGGAGGAGAGAGTGTAGGAAGGTTCCTACATTACCCCCCTCAAGGATCGCCTCCTGGTGACCTGAGGCGCTTCTCTGGGTGATCCTTGAAGAATGAGGTGATGAGGCTGGGGTCCAGGATGAATGATCTCAGAATCCAGGAGCGGTTTCCAGGGCCGTAACCCTCCCAGTCGACCAGGTATTGGAAACCCCGACCCTGCCTTCTGACATCCAAGATATGGTGGACCGCAAAGGCCGGATGATTGTCGATGAGACGGGGTGGCGGTCGGTCGGTAGGAGGGTATAATTGGCTCTCTGAGAAGGGTTTGATCTGTGACACATGGAAGGTGGGATGGATCCTCATGGAAGTGGGCAACCTTTGTCTGACTGCTGTGGGGCTGATGATTCGAGTGATAGGAAAGGGTCTGATGAAACGGGGGGCCAATTTACGTGGGGTGTTTTTGAGTTGGATATGTTGAGTGGACAACCAGACTTTCTGATCCACCTGGTAAGACGGAGTAACAGAGTGATGAGGATCGGCCATCTCCTTATACTTGGTAGCTGAGCGTTGAAGAGCTAGTTTGGTTTGTCGCCAGATCTGATGGCATCTCCTAAAATGGTCTTGGACTGAAGGTACAGTCACATCGCTTTCTTGGCTTGGGAATAATGGTGGGGTGTAACCTAGGGAAGACTCAAAGGGTGTCATACCGGTAGCAGAGGAGGTGTGTGTGTTGTGGGCGTATTCCACCCATATGAGGTGCTGACTCCATGTGGAGGGGTTGTCCTCCACCACAATTCTGAGCATGGCATCCATCTCTTGATTGGCGTGTTTGGCCTAGCCGTTGGACTGCGGGTAGTATCCTGAAGTGAGACTGACAGAGGCCCCTAAGGTATTAAAAAAACACTTCCATACCTGAGAAATGAATTGGGGTCCTCTGTCAGAGACTATGTCCGAAGATATGACATGGACTTGGAAGACATGCTGGACCAACAGTTGAGCAGTCTCGAAAGCTGACAGGAGTTGAGGTAACGGGATGAAATGAACTGCTTTGGAGAATCTATCATTGACAGTGAGAATGACAGAGTTTCCATCAGAGGAAGGTAAACCAGTGACAAAATCGAGACAGATATGGTACCATGGACGACTGGGTATGGGTAATGGCTGTAGTTTTCCTGCAGGGGGTTGGTTGCTCGTCTTATTCCTTGCACACGTTGGACACCCAGCTATAAAATCTCTCACATCTTCGGTAATAGATGGCCACCAAAAGTCTCTGTTAGTGAGAGCAAGCATGCATGTGGTACCTGGGTGACAGGCGGTCTTGTGGGTGTGAAGTCAATTTAGTACCTTAGCTCTGGTGCATGTGAGAATGTTACATGCCCTAGGTATATAATTTATTTTAGTCAGGACACAATATTGTTTAGAGGTTTTGATCAGAGACATGAGCTGTTTAGAGGCCGTAGGAGCCTAATTAACTACAGCTGGTGCTCATTAACCTGTTGCAGGTGGAGGTAGTTGCTCCCTCTCTATATTAGGTCCAAGCCACACAGCAGAGAGAAAGTTGAAGCAAGCAGAGGAGATCCATGCAGAGGAGATCTATGCTACACGAGGAGCTGAGGTCCCAGCAGCCCCAGAACCAGATGCAGATGAAGGAGCAGCTGATCCCAGCAGCTGCAACAGTCTGGGATGAAGGAGCATCAGGCCTGATGAAGAAACAGCAGACCTGATGCAGGAGAAGCTGAACAGAGGTCTGCAGCAGCAGCAGCAGCAGCAGTGAGTGAGTGAGGAGCCGAATGAAGCCACATGAGGATGTTGTGAGATGAAGCCGATGTTGAGAGATGAAGCCGACGCTGTGAGATGAAGCCGACGTTGTGAGAAGAAGCCGATGTTGTGAGAAGAAGCCGATGTTGTGAGAAGAAGCCGATGTTGTGAGAAGAAGCCGATGTTGTGAGAAGAAGCCGATGTTGTGAGAAGAAGCCGATGTTGTGAGATGAAGCCGATGTTGTGAGATGAAGCCAATGTGAGATGAAGTCGTGAGACCTGCTGTCGTGCTGCGAGAAGCTGGATCTGATGACCTGCCATCGTGTTGTGAGAAGAGGAAGCTGATGACCTGCTGTCGTGTTGTGAGAAGAGTAAGCTGATGACCTGCTGTCGTGTGGTGATAGACTGGAGTGAGACATGCTGTCGTGAGAACCTGGGTGCTGAGGACCGGAGCCGTGAGGACCTGCTGGACTTGAAGTTTTTTTCTTATTAATAGTCCAGAAGCTGGATTGGAGAGGTCCAACATTTTCTTTAGAACTTCTTTCTTTTTGAGGACACAGAGAGCCTAAAATAAAAACTTTATTTTTACTATCTTCTCTGTGTCTCGTGTCCCTGTATGGTACGTGTCTATGGGCCGTAACAGAGAACAAACAGTGTGCCAGTAGGACCTGTCCTTGGATCTGGTTCCGACCTTTGGGCCTTGATGATGTCTTTCTCGATGGACCAGGTCCAGATGCCGACCACACATGATGGGGGTAAGATGTTCACTTCTTGTACTATGTCCTTGGGAGGAGAGAACTGATGAGAAAGTGCATCAGGTTTAATGTTTTTGGAGCCGGGTCTGTGGGTCAGAAGAAAGTTAAATCTAGTAAAAAATAACGACCACCTAGCCTGTCTGGGATTCAACCTCTTGGCCTCACGGAGGTAAGTTAGGTTTGTGTGGTCTGTCCAGATGAGGAAGGGGATGGCTGTACCCTCGAGCCAGTGCTGCCATTCCTCTAGAGCTAGTTTTACGGCGAGTAACTCATGATCCCCCACATCATAGTTTTGCTCGGCTAGAGAAAGGCGTTGAGAAAACAAGCACACGGGTACACTCTGTTGTGAGACTTCTGAGATGAGATGGATCCTATGCCGGTGTCCGAAGCTTCAACCTCCAGTATAAATTGTTTTTCAGGGTCAGGATGGTAAAGAATGGGTGTAGAAGAGAATAGTTTCTTAAGCTTACCAAAAGCAGTTTCGGCCTCTGAAGTCCATTTAAAGGTCCGTAATATGGAGGTTAACTGAGTAAGGGTGTCAGTTATCTGGCTGTAGTTTTTAATAAATCTCTGGTAAAAGTTGGCGAAGCCCAGGAATCGTTGCAGCTGCTTGCATGTCTCTGGAGTTGGCCATTCCACCACCGCCTTGGTTTTAGCTAGATCTGTGCGATAATGTCCCTCCTTGAATATGAAACCCAGAAAAGAAACAGATGACACATGAAAGACACATTTCTCAGCCTTGACAAATAGTTGGTTTTCGTACAAACGTTGAAGAACCATTCTGACGTGACGAAGGTGTTGATCCTCGTTCTGTGGGTAGATTAAAATGTCGTCCAAATAAACAAACACGAAAACGTTCAAAAAGTCTCTCAGAACATCGTTGACCAGAGCTTGAAATACAGCGGGGGCATTAGTGAGTCCGAAAGGCATGACTAAGTATTCAAAATGCCCCAAGGGGGTCATAAAAGCCGTCTTCCACTCATCCCTTTCTTTGATTCTGACAAGATGGTAAGCGTTACGGAGGTCTAGTTTTGAGAAGATCTTGGCTAGATGGAGTTGCTCGTGAATGGAATCAATACGTGGTAAGGGATATTTATTTTTGATAGTGATTTGATTAAGTCCTCTATAATCAATACAGGGGTGCAGGGTCTTGTCTTTCTTTGCCACAAAAAAAAAACTGCCCCAACCGATGAAGTGGAGGGACAAATTATCCCAGAATCTAATGATACAGAAATATATTCTTTCATAGATTCCCTCTCATGACCGGATAAATTGTAGAGGCAACTGGAAGGCAGAGGAGCCCCAGGTAGCAAATCAATGGCACAATCGTAAGGGCGGTGAGGGATAGTGCCCTCTGTTTGTTAAAGGGGACCAAATATTGGTCCTATAAATTTTTATGGTATGTCTGTGGGCTATCCAGACCATGTTCATTCAAGTTAATGCACAAAATAATTCTTAGATAATAAAATATCCCCTTTCAAGTTGTGCCTTTTCTGACTTCCGTTCTGAACGAGCTGTTTATGATAAGGCCACGCCCTTCAAAAATCTGTTTACATTAACTTCACCCTCCAAAGGGGACCCAGATTCAGAACCAGAGGCAGACTCCATTTTGGGCAGGGCAAATGAGGTGCTGACGCGTCACGTAGGCCGCTGAGAAACATCCATACGTTCACTCTCCATGTTAAAAACTCTTCGTCTGACTCTTCGAAAACAAGCAATAAGGCTGCAAAGTAACACACTGGCTGCTAACTGCTATACATACTCTCTCAAGCAGGGACCGCTTTTTTTCACGGACCACATCCGGCGCTGAACGGATATGGTCCGTGAGCAGTCGTCCGGCTGGACTCAGGTTGGGGTGGGTTTGAAAACGAGACATTTATATCACTGAAAAATAAATATACTTAGAGTAAATATACCACTGGGTGCATTTTTTTGGCCCTAGGACTGTTTTTTTAAGAAGTACATAACCAAAGTTGAGTAAAAAAAAACATTAAAAAGTGAATTTTGCATCTTTGGTCCCCTTTAAGGACAGGGGCAAGATTGTGATAAGCAGTAGGGATCTGAGATAAATCAACGGGCTCAGGAGTCTCGAAGTGTTTAATGGAGGCTGGTACAGCAGTTCTCATACAGTTCATAAGGCAGTGTGGGCTCCATTGTTCAATTATGTTACTACTCCAGTTCATCACAGGATTGGGTTCTCTAAGCCAGGGGTAACCTAAGATAAGTTGTGGTGTAGGTGAGTCAAATAAAAAAAATACACTATGTTCGTGATGATTTCCAGAGATAAGTAGATGTAACAGTATGGTCTTCCTCTGTACTGAGGGAAATTTTTGAACCGTAATGTTAGACATGGACAGCGGGACCGATAGTCGTTGGTATCTACTAGATTTTGACTGATGATGTTTTGTTCTGCCCCGAAATTTACAAGTGCTAAAACAGGGTGCTTATGCTGGTCAGTGATAATAGTAGATTTTAATTTGAATCGTGACACAGGAGAAGAAAAAGAAAAGTTTCTCACCGATATCTCCTGCCCTATTGTTGAGCAGGGCCGTTTTCCAACTGTGGACAGCAAGCGATGAAATGTTCATGCATCCCACAGTAGAAACAGGCTTCATTCATGATTCTGCGTTGTTTCTCTTCTGGGGAAAGGCGAGCTCGACACAGCTGCATGGGTTCTGGTTGGGGTGAAGATCTGAATTCCAGTGCGGGCTGAAGTGATTGGTGTGACATTGGGTGAAAAGCGGAAGATGCTGAATTCTGGGAATTGTAGTTGTATCTAGCGGCAGCCAGTCGCTGTGACGTTGGGTGACAGGAAGTGGAGGGATTCTGGGAGTCGTAGTCCCTCTCCCACCTCCTCTCCTGCAGCTGATTGTCGATACGTGTGGCGAGGTGTATCAGCTCGTCCAGACTCTGTGGCTTTTCTAGTGCCGCTGACCGATCCCTGATGGGGTTAGAGAGAGAATGAAGGAAATTACCTCTGAGGGATAGTTCTCCCCATCTGGTTCGGGCAGCCGTGATCAAGGGCGTGATCGGTTACCGAGCGTCCCCTTTGTTGGAGGGTGTGTAGACGTTTCACAGCTTCTGTTTGTTGAAGGGGTTGATCGAACACTCGTGTGAATTTTTCTAGAAACAAAGAAAAAGTTATGGTATGAAGTGGATGAGAGGCTAAGAAAGCCTGAGCCCAACGTAAAGCATCTCCCTTAAGATGTGTTGTAAAAAATAAGATATTTGCGACATCTGCAGCGTAGAGACTGGGAGCTCTTTGAAAAGTTAACTCACACTGTAAAATAAACCCCTCACACAGCTCAGGATCTCCACTGAAAAGTTTGGCCAGTTTTAAATTCTGTTCCAAGGTGGCTTGGGAAGGAATTAAGCTGGAGTGACTGACCTCTGATGTAGTTGTTGTGCCTGATGGCCAGAGTTGAGCTACCTCTTATTTCAGAGAGAACGTCAGGTTGCCGAGTTCTTGAAGGTTGGATTGATTGTTCTGTTGAAGAGTTAGTTAAAGTTCCAGTGTGGCCTCATTCTTTTCAATTTTCTGAAACATGTTTTGTAATGAGAGCAGGAACTGTTCAGTTCCTGGATCTTTCGAGGGTACTTGGTTTGTCTGGGACATTCTGTGATATTTAATAAGGTACCCAAGATGAAAGATGAGTGCTGAACAGATAACCAGGACTCAAGTAAAAGTTTAGTGGTGTTTATTTACAAAAGTGAAATAATAATATCTTGATATCAACAACAACCTGGGGAACAGACGAGAGGGTTAGTGGTCGGTAGGAGATGAGGATATTCAGAAGAGGGGTCTGTCTTACTGAGAATGCTGAGGAGCGAGGCACAGAGGAAACAGTCCGATAAGTAAACCAAGATGCATGAAGGGGTGGCAAGTGGTGGAAGGCTTAGCAGCTGTGGAGTCCCGAGAGGCTAGAAGACTTGCAGATAGATTCCGGCAGAGCAGGCAGACGGTAAGGTCCAAAGGCTCGTGAGCAGGTCAATATCCCAGCGCCTGCAGGATGGCTTCTGCAGCTTCTTGTAGTCCTCCTGAGGTAGAGTTGATTGAGCACAGCTGCTGTCAATTAGAGGTGCAGAGGAGGAGAGAGTGCAGGAAGGTTCCTACAATGGTATTTAATAAGTTAAACTCTGCCATGACATGAGCGTATGATGCATGTTTACTCTAAAATAAAGAGTTAAACATGGGAACAACTTTAATTCTAGTTATGAGAAAATACACTTTTTATGATCAGATGGAATAATTTAATTTAGTAATTTACTGTCTTTAAAACTGGTCTTTAGGAACTGACACACACTTGATGTTTGTTTTTTGATGTCCTGTGCTGAGCACAGCTTGTAAGGAATTTTTTAAAGAATGTCATTATGTTTAGGCCAGGGCTCAGAGTTCTGAGTAGAAAAGGTTTTGCACAAACAGAACATCCATTCATCCATTCTCTTTTACCCACTTCTTCCATTTTGGGTCACGGGGGTCGCTGATGCCCTTTCTAGCAATCACTGTGTGAGGGGTGGGGTACACCCTGGACAGGTCTCCAGTCCATCACAGAGAGACAAATGAGACAAACAACCATTCACTCTCTCACTCACACACACCTAGAGACAATTTAGAGTTACCAATCAGCCTAAAATGCATGTTTTTGGTCTGTGGGAGGAAACCGGAATACCTGGAGAAATCCCACGCACTCACGGAGAGAACATGCAAACTTCACCCAGAAAGGCACCCGTACCAAGATTTGAACCAGGGACCTGCTCGCTGAGAGGCAGCAGCTCTACCAGTTGCGCCACCATGCTGCCAACAAACAGAACATTTAAAATAAATAATTTAATAGTGAAAGGAAACCCAGTCAGTGTGATGATTTAACATGGTACACTTTTTTATTTAGAGAAAATGACACAGAAATGCAATATGAAGTATTTGTGCCAGTAAAATTGAGCTAATTTTGAATATCAGAACCTTTCCCAAAAAGTCTTGTAGAAATGGTATTATGCCAGGTACCCACCAAACGCGTTTCGGGCAGTGGAAGTGTCCGGTTTACATTGAAAGTCTATGTAGAGACGTGGCGAGGCGCGGCAAATCGTGAAGCGGCGCGTTTTGAGCATTTCAAGCTACGCGGCAGCGCACGGCAGTTCTTTTCCGCGCACGCGACGCGTCAGAAGCAGCCAAAGTTCAAATATTTGAACTTTTGATGCTCGACGCGTCGCAGCAACCAATCGGGAGAGACTCTGCTATGTGATGACGCAACGACGACAGGACTTTTTTTGGACTTTTTAACTTACCCCAATGAGCCTCCATGAAGAAACCAGCCTCCGGTAAGAAACTTGGAATTTTTACAGTTGCCGCTGTCCTCTCGATCGTACGATCACCCCAAACATAAAAAACGTTTTAATCTCAACAAAGACTTTCTGAGCTACAGTTCCGCTCGTGGAAAACCCACTCAAGTAGTAACGAGGCTCACGTACAGCCGATTTCATCTGCCCGGTGTACAGAAACAAAACAAACCGACCGGAAAAAAGGACCCAGACGCTGCTCCCACTGCGCGTCATCAGACGCGTCTTCAGTGTGAACAGATTCTGTTGATAAGCGGCCAAAAGGGTGCGGCAAGAGCGTTTTGACGCGTTTGGTGGGAACCCGGCATTAGTCAGAATAGATCACCAGAATCCTGAAAAATGAGTTGGCTTCAGTTTAAAGTTAGTTCAGATTGTTTAAGACCTGTTTGGACTGGTACCTGTCAGGGTTAATGAGTTGTGTGAGTCACAGGACACCGGCCGGGGCAGCTTCATGTCACCCGTTTCTGCACCTCATTGAACACAGAGTTCATGTGGCATTCACTGTGAAGCTGTGTGCTTTTATGGTTCACTCTTTAGTGTTTGCTCTGAGGTCACCAATCATCAAATGCTCCTTTATTTCCTCCATGTCAGAATCAGAATCAGACTCAAAATAAACTTTATTATCATTGCACCGAGGTACAGCGAGAACATGTACGTCCAGTCGTCCAAAAGATGGACGGAGTGTACGAAGCTGCTACTATAAAAGTGCAGCCTTCTTGTTCTTATTCAGAATAATATTTTGCTTAGATAAGAAAAAGGAAGAAAAACAAGTCATTAATGCATGAATGTGACTTAAAAGGCCCTGAACCACAATGTCTAAATTATAATGTAGTTCAGTGTTTTAAACTGTGTTGCTGCTTAGCTGACAGCCTGTGTGTGTTTCTGTGCACACCTGTACATATGTAAAATTAATATCACTGTAAATACATGTAATAAACACTATCACTTTTTACTTCTGAGTCTTGTGTCAGTCCGGGTCTCGTTACCAACTAGGTTCCCTTAGATCGTAACAGAAATGCTCCAGCCAAACAAAACCCAGAACGAGGCCAGGAGTGAACAAGCCTCCTCCTCACAGGCCGAACGCATAGATCTACTAGAGGAGATATTAAAAACAAGTATTGAACCAACAGCTCAAAACTCGAATTTACAAGAACTTGGAGGCATGGTTTTCTCTATTAACCAGAGACTTGCTCCTTTTCCTCCCACAGCTTCTGCTGCTCCACTAGTGTCAAGTTCTCCCAACACCAGTTCAGTCAGTAACTCTACTTCTCCTCAACAGTTATTGGTAAAACCATCTGAACTCTTCTCAGGAGATCCAGCTCAATGTGAAAGTTTCCTCCTTCAGTGTAAACTCCCCTTCAAGGGGGCTCCTCAGCTCTACTCCACGGACATTTCCAAGATAATCTACTTCACCAATCAATTGAAAGGTAGCGCTCTCCAGTGGGCAACTTCCTTTCTACATTACCATGAATTGCATTCTGTTTCATTCAAACTTCTCCTAGAAGAGTTCCGCAGAATTTTTGACTGACTGTTACAACAACCCAATGCTGAGAAACGTCTGTTGGGGCTACGTCAGGGCCGGCGACCTGTCTCCGAACATGCCCTGGATTTCCACATTCTAGCAGCTCAAACGGGGTGGAACGAACGGGCGTTGCAAGGTACATTTTTAAATTTTCTTTCTGAATACATTAAGGACTAAATTGCAGCGAGAGATGAACCACCTGGCTTTGATGCATTAATAAGTTTAGCGATCTCTATTGATGAACGCTTCCGGGAACGCCGCCGAGAGCGGTACTACAACTCACAGAGAGCCACCACTTCCGGTTTCTCAGCGTCATCATGTGGGGATTACAACTTCAATTACAAACCCCAAAGTTCTCTAGCGCCATCTCTTGGTTCTCTGTTAGCAAAGGTGGGCACCGCTAATTAAAAAATTAGTTCCACAATTTCTAAAACGCTTATTAATTTTTTTTAGGTCCACAATTTCAAAAGTACAAATGTCTTATGAAAATTAGGGGAAGCTAATCTAATCCGCTATTTATATATTTATATATTATATA
>JBBPBX010003235.1:41229-55982 GCA_038048925.1 Garcialebias charrua | reverse complement strand
GGTACAAGGAAACACGAGGACAAGAAACCGAAAACCGACAGGATGAGGCCTGGGAAGAAAGCACAAAAACTAAACACAAGAAAATATAAATTGTTCAAATGGGAAGCCGGGAGGCCGTCCAACTTGCTGGAGCAGATCGGGCGGGTGACCAGGAGGCCATCCAACATAAGGCAGAAGTTCAAGTCCAGTGGGTGGCCGATGATGGCGGTCACCCTGAGAGTCCAAGACCGTCCAGCACACGGAGGGGGAAATGGGGGAACCAGTGGTTCAGCAACTGGCATGGTGACCCAGGATCTGCTGTTGACATGGAGATCTGGAGAGATGTAGCTGTAGTGGTGCCCTGGGGATCTGTAGCTGGCAGGGAGACCTGGAGAGCTACATACTGTATGTAGTGGCACCCTGGCGACCTGCAGCTAACGTGGAGACCTGAAGAACTGAAGCCAGCGACACGGGGTCCTGTGGAGCTGCAACAGGTGACACGGGGTCCTGGAGAGCTGCAGCAGGCGTCATGGGGTCCAGTGGCTCTACAGCAGTCATGGAGGCCTTAGGCTCTGCAGCAGTCATCAAGGCCTGGGATGCTGCTTCTGGAGCCATAGAAACCTCCGTGGCTATGGAGGCTTCTGGAGTCATGGAAGCCTCGTTGGTCGTGGAGGTCTCTGTAGTCATGGAGGCCTCTGTGGTCGTGGAGGCTTCTCTGGTCATGGCGACCTCTGAACATTCGAGATACCCAGCCTTTGGTGCTGGATCTTCAGCGGCAGGTGCTGGGTCATCTGCAGCCGCAGGCTCTGGGTTCTCGGCTACAGGCTCTGGGGACTTGGGACCTCCTGCAAACTCGGGACCTCCTGCAGATTCGGGACCTCCTACTGACTCTGGGGCCATGGCAGGTTCACAAGGAGAGAGAGAGAGTCTGAGAGGTTCTGGTACTCTGCTTTCATAGCCTTTACCATAGACAAAACTTGGGAGAGAGGTCTGGGATCTGCAACAGGCTGAGTTTAGACGTGAGCAGATCCTCTATGATGGAATAGGCATTACGTCTGCAATGAGAGTCTGGGTTAAGGGAAGCAGCATCAAAAAGTCTCTGGAGCTGCTGGAAAACAACAGTGACATCATCAGGTATTTTTTCAACAGAGCCCCTTGTGGCCGTTAAAAGATCTGCAGAGATGGGAGCTTCAACATACATAGGATTCTCTGCAGCCCCTGAGCCTGTTTGTTCCTCTGGTGAGTTAGGGGCTCAGGGATCTCCCCACCCCTGCAAGAGCCCCATGGGCAGTCATATCCCTGGCTCTTCAGCAGAGTGAGAACCCAGCTGACAGGACAGCACCCCCCCACCTCACCCCCTTTGAAAATCTCCACGACTCTTTTGACAGCTCGAGGGGGAGAACTGAAGGAAGAAGGAGCTGGATCTTGGGATTCTTCACCCTCTTTGGCCATCGACTCCTCTGACAGCGGTGGTGCCCAGGATCAGAACCGAGCCAGAATTCCTCATCTGGCTTGGAGTCGTCGTCAGAGGACCACAGGGAACACAACCGTGGTGGAGTAGAGAAGGAAGTTGTCTTGATGTCAAGGCGGCTGCCGCTGAACCCTCCTCCTCTCTTCCTCCTCAACCAGGAATGGTGAAGGGAGGATCTCAACCTCAGGGCTACGGTTTCTGGACAGGTTTGATCCAGAACCCGCTCACATGGATGACAGCTGCATGCTCCTGGATCTGATTTGCCTCCTCTTTCCATCAGGTGGTCCGGTCAGTCCGAGTCTTCTCTCTACTGGGTTATTTTGCTGGTCGGGGCATATTGTCATGAATGGTGTGTTTGCGAGCTGAACCCAGTGTGCAGATAGGACAAAGAGGAGCGACAAAAGTAAAATAATAAACACTTTAATGAGCACAAAGTAAAGATGCTGTCGTGGCAGCTTTACTCACGGACTCTAAGATACAAAAAACACTCAGTAGATAATCCAAGACTCAAGGAAACCAAACAAAGACTAGGTGATCACAGACGATGCCCTGACAATGAGTAACACAAGGACACAGACTTATATACACAGAGTAATCAAACACAATCACAAACACCAGGACAGGACACGTAGACATAAATTGTCAGGACAGAGTAGCCAGGAGGTGTAAAGTTGGGAACCAGTCACAAGAGGGTGCCATCCCTACAGATACAGTGTGCTGTACATATGGTGTAATGGTGTATTTTAAAAAGCATGACTGACCTGGTCGCCACCCAGTCACTTTTATCGGTATTAAACACTGAGACAAGGGGGATACAGCCAATGTCAGTGACGGCGCTCACGTACTGTACTGCAGAAACAGAAGCAGATCACAAGAGGACTTCACAGCTGGTCAAGCACGCTCAACGAGTGAAGTGATTGTGTAACAATCAAGGAAAGTCGTGTTGGACATCACACAACATGGTTTGATTATTTTTATTCTTCCACTTCTTTCTCCCATACCTGTTTTGTTCCCCATGTTCAGCTCTCCAGCCCAATTGTTGACCAGGACCCCGTGTCCAATGGAGCTGCCCATTACAGCTTGACCTCTAAAAGATGCGTTCTTTTGGACCATCAGAGGATGGAAGTGTGTATCCAGACGTACCTTGCTGCATGTGCTGTTCATGTAGTTCAGCTTGTACATGATGCCCTGTGATAAATAACAGAGTTAGGATCAGCAGTGGCACAAGTTACTTTAACACAAACTTTACTTCTTTGCTGCCATTACCTCTTTGTAGAGCAGGATGGCGTCAAATTGAAAGGTTTCATTGTTGTAGTTTACATCCTCTTGTAGGCGGATACGCTCTCCCAGTGCATCATAGGTGTAGTTGGCGTATACCGTCTGCAGCCCTTTTTGGGAAGCCTTAAAACATGTAAATATATAGGTTTTCCTTAAGTTTATTTTACTTCATAATACAACATTTAAAAGCTCTGAAATGAGCTGAACCTTACCTGAAGGAAAGAACCAGTCATCAGAGGTGGGGAGGCTGTCAGGATGCAAGAGTTTATGTAAACAAAGCTTTGGAGCATTTCTGTGATGCTTCAGAAGAAAACCTACAGTATAAATTATTTAATTTCTTTAATCTGTGTGTACTTACAGCATGGCTGAGGTTCCTGAGCCAAGCAGCCCACTACCAAACACACAAGCAGGACGAGAGCTCTCATGTTGTCTGGTGGCAGGTTCAACGTCCTGTTGGGATGTGACAGATTATTGACTGCTCACCTCCTTGTGCACGTCGGGGAGTTTTTCCACTGCTGCATGTTTCTGATTCCTCAAAGGTTTATGCAGCAGAATTCACCTATCCATCCATTATCTTTACCCCTATCTTCCTTTTCGGGTCACGAGGGTCACTGGTGCCCTGAGAGAGTAATCACTGGAATTAGTGAGCATGTTTGTAAGGTGCTTCAGCTGGTAGACACTCAGAGATCAGGTAAATCATATCCCTGTGTATTTTAAATGAGGGTCGTAATCCTATCAAGAATCTTTACAAAATGTTTAACCTTTTTATTGTACAGAGGTAAAATTATGACTCCTTTAGCTACCCTCAGTTGTTAGATCATATTTCATTTTAATTTGTGACACAAAAACAAACACATTATTTCTCAACCTCTGAGCAGCAGGATCTGAATCCAAACATAAACTTTCACTCCATTTTACTTTTCTTCCAGTCATGGAACAAAAAGAGAGAACTGGAAATACCCTCATTTCATCCTTACACTGCAAATACTGTGAATAGAGGTTACTTAAAAAACCTAAGGTAACAAAGTGACAATTAATTTTATTAAGTAGATTTTAATTTCAAAAAGTTTATGTAAAATAAAAAGAAAATTGTAATTAAATTTAATTAAAAAAACTTAGTAGATTTTAATTACATTAAACTGTACATTTATGTAGGATTTAGGAACAAAATCTCAAATTTATGGTTAAAATTACTAATGTTTAATGCAAAATTTAAGAGAAAATAGTAATTAAATTTAATTAAAAAACCTAAGTAGATTTTAATTACATTAAACTGTACATTTATGTAGGATTTAGGAACAAAATCTCAAATTTATAGTTAAAATTACTAATTTTTAATGCAAAATTTAAGAGAACATTAAATTCAATTAAAAAACCTAAGTAGATTTTAATTACATTAAACTGTACATTTATGTAGGATTTAGGAACAAAATCTCAAATTTATGGCTAAAATGACTAATTTTTAATGCAAAATTTAATTTAAATTAATCTATATGGAATATTACTATGAATTTACTATTAATTTGGGGAAAAATGACTAAAATTAATAAAATATTCATTACAAAGAAAAAAAATTGTGTGCTTTTTAAGTGGAACACAATTTGTAATCCATCCATCCATCCATCCATCTTCTTCCGCTTATCCGGGGTCGGGTCGCGGGGGTAGCAGCCTAAGTAGGGAGGCCCAGACTTCCCTCTCCCCAGCCACTTGGAGCAGCTCCTCCGGGGGAATCCCAAGGCGTTCCCAGGCCAGCCGAGAAACATAGTCCCTCCAGCGCGTCCTGGGTCTTCCTCTGGGTCTCCTCCCAATTTGTAATCATTAAATTAAAAAAAACACATTAATAATCACTGAATAATAAGATAAATTTGCATTATTTAACCTCTTCTCTTGAGTAAAATTTATTTGTTTAACAAACAATAAAAATTACTTGGTTTTACTGTGGAAAATAAAACAATTACAATTTTTTTCTGCTAAAATTCACTTGTACATAAATTGTTATCCATGTTCTCCTATAATATTCTTCTAATTTTCTAAATACTTTAAAGTTTTTTACTGGGTTGCACAAATTATCACACATAGATAAGAAAATACACAATTTCTTGAACATCATTTTGGTTCTTTCAAAGTGGCAAAATATAGCAACATAAAATAATCTACATGTGTAGACAATATAAAGTGGCTGTGTTTACATGTCATAAAAAATGTTACTCCAAACAAATGCTAAATCAATTTTGTGAAGAAGAAATGAGATGCTAAAATAAATCATTAGATTACTAATTTCACCATTAACTGCCGGAGTATTTTTTACTTTTTCTCTTATTTCTGTTACTTCTTAATGACTGACTAACAAAAAGTGTAGTTTTTCTTATCTGAATAACTCAATATAAATGCTGAACAAATATTTACCACTTGTGTACATTGTTTATTAACAACAAAAATCAACCTTTTTGAAAGGTCTGAGAAAAACTGCAAACATCTAAGTGCAATAAACATTTCCACAGCTGCAGGACTTGATTGTCCAAAATATTTCACACTTTGTTTGGAAACAACTGTGTAATAAGAAAGATAAACAATAGTGGTTTCTTGATTTTTTTTAAATAAACAAACATTCTTAAAGGGATCCCTAATTAGTTGTAACATTAGACTTTATTTGATAACAATTTATTTTAATTGTAAAATAAAAAATACTGTAGGCTGTTTAGTTCTGAATTTTTAAAAAATATATTTTAACACAAGATGGAGCCATTTTATTTACACACAAAGCATTCTGGGTAAATGATGACGTGGATAGGTCATCGGTGCGAGGCTGCTAGCGAGCTATATCCACCCTGAAGGTTAATCATGGACAATATCTGATGATTGCCTCTTTTAAATGAAACCAGAGTGTTGACAGAGGAGAAGGTAGAAATGACTCAGCCTGCAACTGAAAACATGGATGGAGGACCTCAGTTTAGCCTGTTACCCTTTGTGCTAGCACTGATGCCATATTGCCTTATGTATTAGCTCGGTGCTAGCGCGACAAACAAGCTAAACTGAGGTCCTCCATCAATATTTTCAGTTACAGGCTGAGTCATTTCTACCTTTTCCTCTCTGTCAACACACTCTGGTTTCATTTAAAAGAGGCAATCATCAGATATGGCCCTCACCCCGATAGTCGCTAAATGTTTTGAGAAACTGGTCATGTCCCACATCAAGACAGCCGTCAACATCAACGAGGACCCTCATCAATATGCATACCGTGAGAACCGATCAACAGAGGACGCCATCTCCTCCGTGGTCCACACTGCTCTCACCCACCTGGATCAGAAGGACTCATACGTGCGTCTGCTCTTTGTGGACTTCACATCTGCCTTCAACACCATGATCCCCCAAACTCTGATAGACAAACTATCCACACTTGGACTAAGCCCCTCTATTTGTAACTGGGTCTTAGACTTCTTAACAAACAGACCACAGTCCGTGAAGATCCACAACTTCTCCTCCTCCACCATCACCCTCAGCACTGGCTCTCCTCAGGGATGTGTGCTGAGCCCTCTTCTGTTTACTCTGCTCACATATGATTGTACAGCCACACATCCAGGCTGTCATATTGTTAAGTTTGCAGATGATACAGCTGTGGTGGGATGCATCACAGATAATGATGAATCCAGCTACAGACAGGAGGTGGAACATCTGGAGAGTTGGTGCAAAGAGAATAACCTTCACATGAATGTGAAGAAGACGAAGGAGATGATTGTGGACTTCAGAAGGAACAAACACACCCACACCCCACTGTATATAGGTGGATCTGCGGTGGAGGTGGTCTCCAGCTACAAATACCTGGGTGTACACATGAATGATAACCTCAGCTGGAGCAATAACACCACCAGCCTGATCAAGAAAGGTCATCAGAGACTCTACTTCCTCAGACGGCTGAGACGAGCTGGTCTGAGAAGCTCAGTCCTCACCTCGTTCTACAGGTGTGCAGTGGAGAGCGTCCTGTGCTCCAGCATCAACGTGTGGCATGGAGGCTGCACAGTTGCAGAGAGGAAAGCTCTACAGAGAGTGGTGAAGGCTGCACAGAAGTCTGTGGGAGTCAGTCTCCCCACCATCACAGACATTTACACCTCCAGATGCAGAAAAAGAGCCACCTGCATCATGAAAGACCTCACTCACCCAGCACACTCACTCTTTGCACCACTCCCCTCAGGACGGAGGTTGAGGAGCATCAAATGTAGAACCACTAGACTGAGGAACAGCTTCTACCCTGAGGCTGTCAGACTCATGAATAAATAAATAATAAGAATAAACACTGCAAAATGTCACATCATGCTGATACTGATCTGTTTCTTGTTGCTGCGTTCATCTGTGACCATCTGCTCATGTTCGTGCTGCTGTTTATAATGATGTTTTTCTACTACATTAGGGCTTAGTGTATTACTAGCTGATGTCTCTCTTAGTTAATCCTAGATGTTATTATTGTTTTTCTCTTGCATTTGTTGTTGGATGTAACTGGGACCCTGTGTACATAATCTCGTTTTCAACACATGTACTACATGCAGTGCAAATGACAATAAATTCTCTCTGACTCTGACTCTGACTCTGACTCTGACTCTGACTCTGACTCTGATATTGTCCAAGATTAACCAAGTTCAGGGTGGATATAGCTCGCTCACACCGAGGACCTATCCACGTCATCATTTACCCAGAATGCTATGCATGTAAATAAAATGGCCCTGTCCGTGTAATATATTTTTAAACTTTTAGTTTAAAAATTATAAAAACTAAACATCCTACAGTATTTTTGCAGTCTTTATTTTACAGCTAAAATATATGTTTATTAAATAAAGTCTAATTTAACAACTAATTGGGGATCCCTTTAAGAAAACTGTCGGTAATAAAACACAAATATTAAAATAAAGTGCACAAATGCAGTCTGTCACATTGCAGGTCACTTAGGTAGAATCTGAACAAATTGAACTCAGCTTGAAAAATGATGTGTCTAACAAAACAACAAAGCAAAAGTTCTGACTGAACTTACTTTCCTTTCATTCTTTTAGAGTCCTCGTTTAAACCATTAACTTGTTCTTGAGGCTGTTCACTTTTGGTGAGAGCCTAGCACAATCCAGTTCAAGGAAAAGTTTCTGGAATACTTCCAAGGTATACCTTAGCTCTTTGGGATAGGCAAGATCAACTGCATATGTCAACCCAACAAGCATTGCACACGCTCTTGGAAAAGTTCCCAGAGTAGGCATAACTCTCACGCCCTCCAGCACAATGCCTATGTCATCAACCTCAGATCCAGCAGCCTTGATTTTGTAGATTTTCATCTTCTGTTCAGAAAGATCTTGTGACACACCATCTCCTTCAGCCTCCTAAAACAACAGAAATATAGGGTTTTCTGACTATAATTTACAAATATGAAAGATCTCTCACTCTGACAAACATGAACAAAGACAACATAAAAAATTCTGCTTCAACACTTACACTGTACTGTTTGATGAGGTGATCAATGGACTCCCCAAGGTACACCATCAAGCACTGAATAACCAGATCTCTGGTTATGTCAATGTTAGGATTGGGTGGTGACTGAAAATTACAAGAAAATATACACATTACCGCCATCATATGTGACTATTTATATAGACAAAACAATGGGAAATGGCTGTATTAAAAAGTAAACTGTTAAATATTAAACTGTCATCACCTGAAACATTATGTGGGATAGTTAGTTCATGTTAATGTACATGTGTAGAGTCTGACAGAGACAAAGAGTTCAAATCAATAGTTACAGAAGTAAGGACAATTTTGATATGACATTCTTCAAGTTGTATGATTTTAGTCATCTGGGGCCTCATTTATAAAGGATTGTGTGGAAACCATACTAAAAGTGAACGTAAGGCCAAAAGGTGACAATGGCGTACGCAAAAAAAATTTTGATTTATAAAACCGTGCCTACTCATGTTTCTGGGCACCTTTCCTTTATAGATCACAGCTGCACCTCAGAGTTTGCACACAAGGTCTCGCCTCAGGTTCTGTCCTCTACACGCCCACAAACGCGTGACAAATACAGATTTAAAAAAGTGAACCATTTATAACACATCCACACTGGCGAGGGCGCGCGCACCCAAAGTGTGACTATAACCGTGACTTTTGCTGTCGTGCTGTTTAAATGTCTCTTGTCAGGGAGGGGTCTGTGGATCAGGGTTGTCTGAGGAGGAAGGAGATGAATGGAGATGCGTGAAATTTTATTTAAGATTTAAGTTTTTTTTTTTTCAAAGGTCCTTATGGTGCAGCAGCAGAAGCACAAATAATAATGTTAAGAAAGTTGATGATAAAGTTGAATGTCTGATTATGAAGTGAAATTAAATATCAGACAGTGATCATTACACACACAGTGTGGTTATAATTCATCACTTGTCTCCAAAATGAGCGTACGCATGGGTCAGAGCTGGCGTGAGGCACCGCACATCAGTGTACATGTTGTGACCATGAAAACTTGAAACATAATTGAAGCACCAACTTCCATTTTGGTGCGAGGGTTAAGATTTAGAGATCTGTTTACAAATGAATTCTTGCAACCTGCCATGTGTCTTGCACAAGGACAGCTGGATATAGGCATTAGATCACAGATCAGATTCTGGGTTGTTTCTTTGGAACTGTAGTGATACACTTTCACTTCTCTGGAAACTGTATTCAAACACTTTTTCACTGAATCTCTCAGTGAAACACATTAACACTATTTTATTTTATTTATTTGAATCAAGACACAAATTAAATCACACGAGACTCTCTTATTCTTTTACTTTGTGCTAATTCAAATATAATCAATGCATAACCTTATGTTATTCGTATGAAAAGTGTTATTCTTTAATATGTGAACGATCATTACTATGCTGGTATATTTTTTCAATATGTCTTAGTCAAAGAACTCTGTCTAAAGTTGATAAATATGTCACGTGGAACTTTTCAGATTTGTTTAGAAGTTAGAATCAGATTAATCATGTAATCACTTAACTGGTGACTGTATTCTGTCTTTCTCTCTAAACAATTATTTCTGTTTCTGATTGCTTCTGACCTTCTCCTTGAACTATGATAATTTCAAGTAACTTCCCCCTACTGGTCGAACAAACCAATCAGAAGAACCAAAAATCAGGAGGTCAAGCCCTCTTCAAAAACCCTGACTTCCTGCTTCTTCCGTAATCTGCAGGAGGAAGTGTAAGAAGTAATGATTTTCTCTTTTAGCTGTCGGACGTTTGGTCAATCGCTAAAGACCATCGTTCTTCAGTAAGGACTTACAACATGCTAGTCATAAGTCCGCCTCGAGCTTTAAAGCACCACTTTGAATCTTTCTGAAGAATATTTTATTCTGAAAATCAACCGGAACTGACCACTACTTTGGTCAGATTGACGTGGACCTCAGTGAGCCGTTGAAGAAGTAAACACGCCGAAGTCTAGCTCGAACGTAACTTGGACTAAACACCTTTTTGCGTCTAAAGGCTGCTTCCTTCTCTTACTGGAGCCGGGACGAACAAATCTTCACAAGGTAAAGAGCTGTGATTGTTTAAGAGCGGATCAGGGTCTAGCTGATGTCACCCGAGAGTTGCCATGTTCTGGTCTGATTTTATTCCCAGATAAACTTCTCTTCCTTCCTCCTCATGCTAAAACCTCTCAGAGTCAAAGTCAGAGAATCTTTATTGTCATTCGCACTGCATGTGGTACACGTGATGAAACGAGATTATGTACACAGGGTCCCAGTTACATCCAACAACAAAATGTGAGATAAGAACAATAATAACATCTAAGATATGACTAAGAAAAACATCAGCTAACACTACACTAAGCACTAATGTCATAGAAAAAAAACATCATTACAAACAGCAGCACAAACATGAGTCTGTATGAGCAGATGGTCATGAATGAACACAGCAACAAGAAACAGATCAGCATCAGCATGATGTGAAAATTTTGCAGTGATTATTCTGATTATTTATTTATTCATGAGTCTAACAGCCTCAGGGTAGAAGCTGTTCCTCAGCTTAAATGATACTAATGAAACAAGTCACTTCACCACTTGCTCTTGCCAAGGGCGGATGCCTCCCTCCTCCGCTTTGCTTTGCTGCTCTGTCCTGTCTGTGAAATTGCTTCTGAGCCTCTCTCTACATCCGAACACTAATTCTGTGGATCTAGTCAGTTGGTCTCTCAACACAATGGGCAGCATTATTTGAGACAAGCTTCAGGCGAGCTGAACTGCATGGACGGCACATATGTAGCTGGACATACCATACCATACCATTTTATTTATAAAGCACTTTAAACAGGAACAAGTCCACACCAAAGTGCTGACATGTCTCGTGGTTTAAGGTTAATTTGTCAAAGACGGAGGTCATGCCTGCTGGGGCTATGATAAGCTCTACTGTGCCTAGTAACTTCCCCTTCCACTGGTCACTGGCATGAATAACTGATCTCGGAATAAGAATCAGCAATTTTCTTTAAAAAAAGGTTAAACTTAACCTGGAACCAATTATGGCCAGGGTAAAGGAAAATCTACTTAGGTGGGGAACTTTACCTGCCTTCTGGTTGGGCAGGATTGTAATAACTGATGGAGTAGTAGTACGAGACCAGGATAAAGCCAAACTCAGACATATAAAAAGGTAATAGTGTTTAAATTTTACAGTGAAGGGAGATACTGTATACACTTTGGATCTCTGGAGCGCCTGGAAGAGAAAACAGGGTCAGTTGGTCCTGGTCGAGTGACTGGGTAGATGTTGATGATATGTTTGTTTCTCTTACAGGTGGTGAACGTCGTAATGAGGCGTGGAGTGGAATCCACAATGGCTCTAGAGCAAAGGGGAACAGGCAGGGAAGGCCAGGCAAGTCTGACAGGCGATGGCAGGCAAGGCAGGTTTGGCAAGCGAGGGGCAACAAGGCAGGACTGGCAGATGGTTGGCAGGCAAGGCAGACCCCCCACCCCACCCCCATCCAAGAATCGCCTCCAGGTGACCTGTGGCATTTTTCAGGGTGGGCTCTGAAGAAGTTGGTGATCAAACTGGGGTCCAAGATAAATGAACAAGGAATCCATAACCTCTCCTCTGGGCCATAGCCCTCCCAATTGACCAGATACTGATAACCATGGCCTCGGCAATAAATGTCCAGAATAGTCCTGACTGTGAAGGCTGGGTGGTCATTGATCAGTTGAATGGGTGGAGGGAGGTTGGAAGGTGGGCATAAGGGGCTTTCTGAGACTGGATTGACCTGGGAGATGTGGAATGTGGAGTGCCTCCTCATCTATGTGGGGAGTTGAAGACAAACTGCAGATTCTGGTGATAGGGAAGGACCTGATTAATCGGGGGGCCATCATCCTCGTTGTCCTCAATATTAATGTCCCTGGTGGAAAGCCAGACTTTTTGACCCACTTGACAAGACGGGGCTCTAGAGCGATGGCAGTCAGCAAAACCTTTTATTCTGATCTGCGGTGCATGTAAGGGCTGCCTTGGTTTGCTGCCAGACTCTACGGCAATGGCGGAAGTGGTGCGGCACAGGCGGGACTGATGTGTTGGTCTCCTGACTGGGAATTAATGGGGGATTGTAGCCAAGTGAGGCCTCGAATGGGGACATATCTGTGGTAGATGATTTGTGTGCTTTTTGGCCGTACTCGACCCAAACCAAGTGTTAGCTCCAGGCTGAGGGGTTATGTTCGATGATGCACTGGAGCGTGGTCTTGAGGTCTCGGTTGCAACGCTCTACCTGGTTGTTGGATTGGGGGTGGTAACTAGGGGTTGAACGAGTACATAATTTTTAAACTCGACATTAACATAAATAAACTTGAGTAGTACTCGAGTAGTCGATGATGTCATAGGCTCTTAAGATGCAAAATAAATAAATATATAAAAATGCATCAAAACTTCATTATTTACCCAAAAAAAGACCAACAAAACATTGGGATCATTTGTTATGCCCCTATCATTTATCATACTGCAGATAAGTCACAGGAAAAACAAAACTATTAGTTATTATTATTAATATTAACATAGTGAATGTACCGTGCGGCACACGTCAAAACGAAACTTAAAACCAAGTGGGGCCACACCGCACCACCGCCTGCAGTGCTGTGCAATTTAGGTTTACTTTTAGAGATTATTGTGTTTATAGATTTTTAATAGGTCTAGAGAGATGAATATTTGTTGCTTTTTGTTTGTGAAATGAGAGAGGAAGCTGTTTTGGCCGTGTATGTGACCTGCAATCCAACACCGTCACCTCCTGTCACAATCTACGGTGGTCAGTGACAGAAATTGATTCAACGAGCAGTAAAGCATTCTATAAAATTAAAAACTGTTTCATAATAATAAAACACAACGCATTTTTACCTTTTTGACAAGACTGGGCCTGCTCCATACATCCGTGCGCACAGAGGAATCCATTTTAAAGCGTCTTTATATCTACCCCGCGCTCAGTGCGGATCATGTGACATGTGACGTAATGACGTCAGTGCGACGTGATGACGTCACTATGAGCACTCGAGAGGGACAAAAAGACCTCAATAGAAGTTTTAGGACTCGATCTGTCGATTACTCGGGTACTCAGTTAAAGCACTAGTGGTAACTAAACGTGAGGCTGGTGGTTGCCCCCAACGTTTTACAGAAGCTTTTCCAGAACTGTGAGATAAACTGGGGGCCCCGATCCGAAACTATGTCGGAGGGGATACCATGAATATGGAAGATGTGTTGAATGAGTAATTATGCAGTCTCAAAAGCAGAGGGAAGTTTAGGAAGGGGGATGAAATAGGTTGCTTTAGAAAACCGGTCGATAACGTTGAGGATGGTGGTGTTACCTTCTGAATGTAGTTGTCTTGTGACAAAATCAACTGAGATATGTGACCAGGGATGGCTGGGTGTAAGCAGAGGTTGGAGGAGTCCAGCAGGAGGTTGATTTCCGGTTTTATTTCTGGCACAGGTCAGGCAGACTGAAAAAAAGGACTTTACATCCTGGTTGAGTGTGGACCACCAGAATTGAGTTTTGACAAGGGAGAGCATGTGGGAGGTGCCAGGGTGATGAGAGTTTGTGAAAGTGCAACTTCAGTACCTTGGCCCTCATGACGGAGGGGATGAAGAGTTTTCCGGTGGGCCCTGTGTTAGGTTCAGGCTCATTCTTCTAGGCCTCCTGGACCTCCTTCTCAATGGCCCAGGTGAGAGCCCCCATGACGCAGACCGGTGGAATAATGTTCTCCTCTGTCTCAGAATCGTCCAGGGGAGAAAACTGGCGGGACAGTGCGTCAGGCTTGACATTTTTAGAGCTGGGCCTAAAAGTCAGGGTGTAGTTAAATCTGTTAAAGAAAATGGACTATCGTGCCTGGGGGTTAGATATTTAGCATCTCTCAGGTAAGTAAGGTTTTTATGGTCATCATCAACTTACTGGAGAAAACACGTCTGAAATAATTAGAATTAACTACTGTATGTCCAATGCTGGAACCGCAGCTGTTTGGAACTATTTGCGGCTGCATGACCCACATGACTTCTGCATTCCATTCTTTCTATAGAAGTCTATGGGAGTGCCACAACTCTATCCCTATATGGCTCTGGTCCACACTGATTTCACTCACCTAGAGCAGGAGGACTCCTACGTCCGTATGCACTTTGTGGACTTCACCTCTGCCTTCATGATCCCCCAAACCCTGATGGACAAACTACTGACACTAGGACTAAGCCCCTCCATTTGCAACTGGGTCCTGTGACCATGGATGTTTACTGCCAAGGAAATTCCTTTGAAGGACAGTGACTCCTCTCTGTTATCCTCGTAAATTTATGACCATGAGAGTTTAGTTAGACCCTAGCACCAAGAGGTACAGAGTACAGTGTACAGAGTACAGTGGATCTGTTTAAACTCAAACAGTCCATCTTATGGGTTCACAGGAAGGGATTTCAGATATGATCAGATTTACCTGACATTTTTTATAAGATATATTTATTGAGGTTCTCATAGCAAGTACATACCTGTACACATTGGTTAATTATGGCACATTTAGAGAAACCCCAACTTTTCTTCCCCC
>JBBPBX010003235.1:8129-41187 GCA_038048925.1 Garcialebias charrua | reverse complement strand
CAAAATGAACAATTTCAATAGAACAGGTAGACACACAGCAGGTTCAACAATAACCAAAAGGCATAAAAAACAGACAGACCAACAGAAAAAATAAATACAAGTAAAAATTAAAAAAACTAAATGAGGCACCATATCATCACCTATGTACCCTGATGCATGCAATAATCCAGGTAGAAAAATCTAAAAAAGCTAAGTCTGGTCCTCTGGACATTCAAAAAAACCAAAACAAAGCAAAAAAAATTGTAGAAACGTTTTGTCTTTCGTCCGAAAGAGTTCCTCAGTCTGAGATGCTGCATTCAGCTCAGTCTTATAAATAGCACCCTCTCACAGTGGATCAACCAGTTGGCTGATGACAGCTGAAACCAGCTGCTCACATGACCAAGGAGGACCATCAGCCTAACGATGGATCGTTAGCACCATGATGGTTGTTTGCTATTCACAAAGGGCTGAGTGATACTAGCACTAGCTATGTTTACATGGGCAAAATTTTGTGACCGGATTGAAATGTGCTCTGATTGCATAATTAAATAGTACTGTTTACATGGGCTCAATCCGTTCATGACAAGCGTTTACATGCAGCAGGCTTTTATTCTGACCAGAAGAACAGACATGCGCAGAGTGGTACACTCCCCCTTAAAAAAAAAAAACGAAGAGGAAGTTGCTTTCGTGAAAACCACAGAAGAAGAAGTTACTTCCGGGACGAAAGTAAACAGATGCGCCAAAAATGGACCCGCGCCAGACTGTAATGACGGCGATGGAGTTTTTACTGCACTACTGCACTCCCTGATTGAGCTACAGGCAAGCAACGCATGCTTTTAGTCTTTTTTATTCTCAAGATGAGAGCGCTGGAAAAGGAGACATGTAGGGGAGGGGTGCGCTGCCGCGCGCAGCGCACATGCGCAATCAGGACAGTTTTGCACGGTCCGATAAAAGGAACAGAATATGTGTTTACATGCGCACACATCGGGCTACGGATCGGCGTAAACCACCCATTTCGAACGGATTGCAAATTAGGTCGCCGAATACACAAAAAATAACCCGACCGGGGTGTTTACATGACTCACTTTTGATCCGATCGGCCGTTTGATCCGATTACTTATGTCCATGTAAACATAGCTAATAACAGCATTGTTAGAGGGGGACAGTTGAACCCGGAGCCCTCCATTCCTGTTTAATGATGGGCGATTTCTTTTCACAAAGATGGCCTCCTTTACTCCTCTCTCAAACCATCGTTCCTCTCTATCAATGATGTGAACATCTTCATCCCTGAAAGAGTGATCGCTGGCCTGGAGATGAGTGTACTCCAGGCCAGCGGTCTACACTCATCTCCAGGCCAGCGGTCACTCTTTCAGGGATGAAGATGTTCACATCCTTGATAGAGAGGAACAATGGTTTGAGAGAGGCTCCTTCCCGAGCCCAAAGTGAGGAAGGAGAGAACCTCGCCGCCGGAAAATTAGCCTAGCTCTCGCTTTCTGGAGGCTGGGGAGAGGGTGTCGCTGGAGGAGCTGGAACGCTGGCAGGCAGCTCTAGTGGCAAAGTATTTGGGTCCGCCCAACCGTGATGAGGTCCAGGTGGACTCTCCTCACTCCTGCCCACCTGATGATGTCATCTCTGCAGAGCTGCTGAATCAACCTGCTACAGTTGTGAATCCTCCAGAAGATGTTGCTGCAGCTCCACTACCACCTGCTGCTGCTCTGTCTTCTCGACGCTGCGGAAGGAGAGGTCGACGTGGGACTCAGGCCCTGGTCTCGACGCCTGATCCAGCTCCCTTGGTCTCGACGCCTGATCTAGCTCATCTAGTCTTACCACCCGCTCCGGCTCATCTGGTCTTGCCGTCCGTTCCGGCTCATCTGGTCTCGCCGCCCGCTCCGACTCATCTGAGATGGTTATCAACATTAATACTTCATGTTGCCAGTTTTAGTTGTGTTTTAACTGCAGCTAGCTCATTGCCAACATGATTGGTTTAAACAGGTCTATTTATCAGTCCATCTAAGTCAGAGGTTTAAAATATCCTTTGCAGCGTAAATTTTGAAAGTTGATAATTTTCTAATTTTAGTGGAAACTCCAGTTACTGAACTATCTCAACTGGAAAATATTTAGCCTTTTTTTCTGAGAGATTGACGTAGTTAATTTAGTTCAAAATATAGAACCTTCGTAAAAGACTGCAGTACCGTATTCGTCGGTGTAAAATACGCTCCGGTCTATAATACGCTTTGTCCAATTATTGCCAATAAACCAGAAAAAAACGTACATAATACGCTTCGGTGTTTAATGCACATCTATTATGCGTCACCACTACCCGACGCGTCAGCGCCTCATTTGCCCTGCTTAAAATGGCGGCGACAGAAGTGAGCGAGTACAAAGAACTTCACAAGGAAACACGGTAAAAACAATTATTTCTTTGCGAGAAAAAATATATTTCTTAGCTGACTTTATAGCAGACGGGCTCCTGAGCTTAACCAAACTAACGAAATGTTCAAATCAGCTGGATTTAAAAAAAGTTTGCCGATTTTTATGCAGGCGCCAGGCGGGTCAGACCGGACGCTTTCTTTCTTTAAATTTAGCTAAATAAACGCTTAAAAATATATTTCTTACCTGACTTTATAGCAGACGGGCTTCTGAGCTTAACCAAATGTGAAATCAGCTGGATTTAAAAATCTGCGGTGTGGTTTATGAGTGGTATCTTGCAAACAAAAACAGCGAACCTCACAGCTAATAGCAGCTACATCCAAAGCAAGGGGCGGGTAGCGACAGAGTCAGTCCGACCAGCGGAGGCTTTTTTCGGACACATGAGCTAGAAACGTCTGGAAGTGGCCCTCCTCTTCCTCTTCGCTCTCTGAGTCCTCTGCTGCTGCCCATAGCGCCCATAGCGGCCGAAACTGGTACTGCACCATTTTTGCCCAAAATGAAAAACGAAGAATCAGAGCGAAAAATGAGTCTAAAAATATGGGAAAAAATCCATAAATAATACTCTTCGGTGTTTAATACGCAGGACATTCAAATGAGCAAAAAACTGCGTATTATATACCGACGAATATGGTATGGGGACATTATCATTCAAGAAAAACGTGATCGTGGACATGAGTAACGGTAATTTAAAAAAAAGTTTTCCAGGTGAACCAGAGGAGAAGGACTTCAGTGAACTGCTGAAGGAGTAGGATGCCATGCTCTCCTTCCAGAGTGTCATCATTTTGCTTAATTGAACTTGAACATCCATTACAGCTGTTGGAATGTTTGATAACTTTATTTACTATGTATCCTGTAAGACTACAGAATGCAGGTTTCACTGTTGGTGTAATCAGGAGTACCGTGTTTCCAGTCAGCTGTTCCACATTCAGGCCAGGACTGAAATGTCTCCGTAATATCCAGGAACTCTGCCAGAAGTCTGCCATCCTCCTCCTGATAACTTCTGGATTTTACTGTCGTAAAAATTGCCCAACTGAGATTGATCTCAGTGCTTGGTGAAACTCCACTGGTGCTGGAACAGGATTCCTTTGCCTTATGCAGCTGAACAAGTTTTCAAGACAGTCCTTGCTTGTCAACACAAATGTGTACATAGTCAAGCATGTCTTTTTGAACACATAACATTGTAGATATTGCCATCACAATTCCTGTTTGCATTGATTTCCAGCAGACGTGGTGGTTGACTTCAAAGAGAGCTGCTGTGAATGATGTCAAGGAGGAAGGACCCCCATTCGAACTTGGGCACATTTCAGCTTCATCCAAATTTGATCAGATGCAGTTTATTTGTGCAAATGTAATTAATAAACGGTATAAATGGTAGTAAAAGTACTTCATTAAAGCTTGTTTTACATTTTAAATATTTTATAATAAATTGTTTGGTAAGTTATTTTTACACAATAGACACTTATTTTGTCATCTATTATGACTTTTTTTTTTACTAGAAACAGTTTCATTTAAATTAACATTTTAATCAATGAATTACAATTTTACAATAGTTGTCAGGCTACAAGCACAATCAACTTGGTTATCCAGGTACTCAGTTGCCATAAAAGAAACGACAAATAAAGCAATTATATCTTCTACAGAAATGAATAATTAATCCCAGATCTAAGTAAGCTGGAGCAGATCTGAACTGCTGGCATGCAGGACAAGGTAGAGCATTCTGATAGCATGCAGCAACATGTCCACCATCATAAATAGCTTTATAATGGGTGTTACTCTGTTTTTATGTGTGTAATATTAAAAAACACGGTTGACATGCTGATCATTGTATTGCATAGACATATTTTCTAACAGATATGTGTTTGCAGTCTCGTTTCCCTCTAAAATTTAATGATAAATGTCCCTGCCACGTCCACAAATGCTTTGATAAAATGCATAGTCAGTGAAATAATCAGTAATCAGTTAAGCAATTAGTTCGCCACTGCTCAATAACTATAGAAAGTTGCCGGGCAAAGTAAGAAAAGTTGATTTTTGCGTTATGCCGCGCCATAGCCGCTCGACTGACTGACAGCAAAGAGCGGTTTGGAACTATTGAGAGCTGCAAGGACACTGTTGCCAGATAGAATCCAGATTTTCCAGCCCAAAAATCTGTTAAACACCGCCGAAAACCCGCCCAATCAGAAAGTGTCACGTGACACATCACATACAGCAAAGCGGGGGGGGGATAAGAGTTAAATTAGGTCCTCTGGATGGGTTAAAAAATTGTAGAAACGCTTCTTCTTTTATCCAACAGACTTTTTCTTTTTTTACTTCTGTATTTACAAAAAAAATTATATATATATATATATATATATATATATATATATATATATATATATATATATATATATATATATATATATATATATATATATATATATATAAAATCACACACACACAGTACCCCCAACTCCTGTAAAGATATATCGGTGTTTATTTGTTCAATGTGATTAATCAAAACCAGTTAAATGTGATCATTGGTGCTCTTTATTAAGAAAATCAACATGTCACATTTCAGGAACTGATTATTATAGACACATTAAATGTTCACTAATGAATATTTCTATATTTATCATCACAGTAATAGTGTTACACACATTATTAGTTGTTAACACTCAAAATTAGTGTTTACCTATACTGTAACCTAAACATTTAAGGAATAAACATTTTTATTAATCACTTTAAAAGTTATAAATGTTGTCTTTGGTGCATGTTTGCTTTCCAAATATATGTCCAAATGTCATTCACACGGTGTGTGTGAATGACAGGCATAAAACACTTTGTAAAACGGTGCTTTATGAAGTTCAGTCCGTTTCCTTCTATCAGTTGACCGGCAGTTCTGCCACATCCAATATGGCGGCCGCTCTGACGTACCGCCGCTACGGACCAGCCCACTCAACGAGGCGTCCACTAACTGCCTCACCAGTTCTCTGTTGGGATCGCCCTGGCAGATGACAATAGCCAATCAGTGATGGAGAAAGGTCAGAGGAGCTTTGCTATGAAATAATGATGAATGATTGTTTGAAATTCATTTAATAGTTAACTCAGAAACCGCCGATCTGACTCCAAATCCGCCCAAATTATCACCACCCGCCCGAAGCTATTTTTAGCCGCTAAGTAGAGAGTGAAAACCGCCCAAATGGCGGTAAACCGCCCAATCTGGCAACACTGTGCAAGGACCACGTGGTCACGTATTGGCTAGTTCAAAGAGTGCCTCAACTCTCTCTCACTATGGCACTGGTGTGGACCACAGCAGAGAAGGCATCCTCTGTCGATTGATTCTCATGGTTATGCGAACTGGTGAGGGTCCTCGTTGATGTTGATGGTTGTTTTGATGTGGGTCATGGCCAGTTTTTTGAAGCATTTAGCGACTATCGGGGTAAGAGCTACTGGCCGGTAGTCATTCGGACCAGTCACTGTAGAGCTGTTTGGGGCTGGGATGATGGTGGCAGTCTTCAGGCAGGTGGGAACTGTTGCCAGGGTAAGCAAGGAGTTAATGATGTTGGCAAGCACCTTGCAGAGCCGATCGGCACAGTCAGCCCCTTCCCAGGAATGTTATTTGGGTTGGTTGCTTTGAGAGGCTTAATCCCTCTGAAAGTACTCCTCACTTCGGCTGATGTCACGCTGAGAAGCTCTTCTTCTAGTGGTGAAGTGAGTCTGGTCCTGGATGGGCTGTTTGGGTCTTCAAAGCGGGCATAGAACTTGTTGAGGGCATCAATCAGGCAGTGATGGGTCTCTAGGGCATTTTTCACTCCTGCCTTTAGTATCTGTTATAAACTCAATGCCCCTCCACATGCTCCGTGGGTCTTATGAGGGGAATTGACCCTGTATCCTCTGTGCATATGTAGCCATGGCCCTCTTAATACCAGGAACCAACTCTTTCCTTGTCCTTCTCAGCTCCTGTGAATTTCCATGGCTGAAAGCAGTGTTCTTGGCTTCCACCAGAGTGTGAACCTTTGCATTCAGCCAAGGTTTCCTGATCGGGTAACTCTTAACATATCTGATGGTAGTGATATCATCAGCACATTTACTAATACCTCTTTTCCACCGCTCGGCTCGGCTCGGGTTGGATCGGCTCAGGTCGGCTCAGTTCGGGTCGGGTCACATCTATGTTCTGTTTCCACAGCTTTTTTGTACCCCTTCTGTGGGCGGGGTCCAGAATCCTACTCGTCTTACCACATGGTGGCAGTAGTGTTCCCTCAAGCTATTTACTACAGTACTAGCCACCACTAGAAGAAGAACACAATAAAGGCTTTGACAGAATGTTGTGAAAGAGATGTCATGCTATAATGAGTACCTCATGAGCTGTAATCTTTAAACCCAATTCATAATCCTACCTTGTTGCCTTCTTTAAACCCATGTATTTTCCAATTTAGTATTTTTACAATAAAGATGTATTAAAGCATATTTTATTATTTAGTTATGCACAAGGTGCTTGATAAAGTTGCAAAACCATATTTATCTGAGCTGCTTCAACCTTCCTGCCCTCCCCGATCTCAGATCAGCTGAGCAGTTGCTGCTGACAGTCCTCAAAACTTTTTAAATCTTATTTAAAAACACACATTTATTCCTTGGCTTTTAACACGTGATCTTATCTTTTATGGCATGTTAACACACCTGCAGTAAGACTGGTATATGTATTTATTTTTGTATGCTTTTTATAGTTTTTAATTAACTTGTCTTTTATGTTATTGTACAGCACTTTGGTTGACCCTGTGGTTTTTAAAATGTGCTTTATAAATAAAGTTGATTTAAAACATCACACTGTGATCTTTGAAACTGCCAGAGTTTCCCTGGTAAAGTTGCTGCTGGGTGGTAGATGGTAGATGGATGGTCTGTGAATTCTTTAACTTTAAACTGTCCAAAGGACTTTGGCCACTTTTAATTTTTGACTTTTTTTGTATGACTTCATCCTAGAACCAAATAATTTATAACGTAATAACAGTTGAGCAGATTCTAATAATCTTTATCTTATGATTCTTTAAAGGTCAAATGCAAATGGAAAGTTCTCTTAACTTCCAGTATGGATTTAAACACAATACACACTTCACATTATAAAATAAGTTTAGGAAATTGAATGTTCGAGGACACCACTTAAGAAAATATAACGTTTAATAGGAAAAGTTTGAAGTGACAAACAGAAGTAACAAATTTCCATCTGGTGTCTCACGTCTTCCTCCAGAAGATGACACAGGTTGTTGAATTCTGGCGATTTTCTTCTGTTGACTGTAAAAGAAAAATGTGATTAATTTAGTCCAGAAACTGTTTTTTTTTTTTAAACAACACAGTGTGATCACAACATGTTCATATACTAAATGTATCCTGTTGGAGTTATTTGAAATAAAATTCGAATTTTTATAATTTATTTTCGTTGTGCAAGCACAGGTTTTGGAAAAAGTCAAAGCGAAACTACTTTAAATGCAGCATATTTGACCACTACGTGACAATATTAAAGCGTGGTTAAGCTCAGGAGCCCTCGTACTATAAAGTCAGCTATGAAATATATTTTATATCTGTTCATTGAGCTACATTTAAAGACATAAAGCCGCCCGCGCGCCGCGTGTTGCTCGTGGCGAACCTATTTTTTAAAATCCTGCAGTTTTGAGCAGTACGTGATTTTATTAAGGACACGTTCAGCTGAAGACCCATCTTTGCTATAAATTTAAAAAATAATAATTGTTTTTACCGTGTTTATCATGTAAAGTCCTGCAGTGATCGCGTCCCTCGCTTCCGTGAAAACAGCTCGAGTCTCCTCCTTCCTCCTTCCGGAGCGGGTGAGCTCGCCTCAGTACCCCTCTGAAACCAGCCCGAAAATCTCAAGAAATCTCGCGCGGCTTAGCACGGAATATCCGGTGGAAAGGATGAAAGGGGGTCTCTGCGACGCACATATGACGTAACATCCGACCCGAGCCGACCGGTGGAAAAGGGGCATAATGTACCCCAGGACAGAGAATGTGTATTGCTCCAAGTCTAGCACCCCCTCAATTTCAACAGCTTATCTGAAGACCTGCAAGTCTGTGCATTCAAAACAGTCTCTCAGTATGAGGCCATTATTCTACATCCAAGATTTAACTTTTCCTTTGTATCGGTCTAGAGCGTCTCATTGGGGGGCAGGTAAGCAGGAGCCAGGAAGACCGAGATATGATCAGAGAATCCTAGGTGAGGGCGGGTTTAGGCTTTGCATGCATCTTTTATGTTCATTTAAACACGGGCCAGCGTGTTGTTTCCACGTGTTGGTATGGCCACATGCTGATAATATCTTAGCAGGCAGTCTTTTAGATTCACATTATTAAAATGTCCAGCTACCATGTGAAGAGTTTCTGGGTGTTTGCTTTTCTGTGAGCTGAAATGGTCATGCAGGTCCTATTGAGCATTGGTAGCATTAGCATACGGAGCTATGTATACAGCTGTTATGAACACGTCTGTGAACTTGCAGGGTAGATAATGTGGTCGACATTTCACTGTTAGCTGCTCCAAAGCCTTGAAGCAATGATGATTTATCAGCGTACAGTTTGTGCACCAACTTAAATGCATATTCCACCTACCCTTGATTTCCTCGTAAGCGCATTGCAGCAATTTGTTTGAAACATAGTCTATCATCCAGTTGGAAGGCTGAGTCTGGCATGTCACTGTTAATTAGGGTTGCCAACCGTCCCTTGAAAAACGGAATCGTTCCGTACTTAGAAACAAAAGTACGCGTCCCTTATTGATCTATAACGGGACGCACTTTGTCCCGTAATATCGTGAGAATCAAAATAATTATGTCAACGTCAATGGAGTTGATAAATAATGATGCGCTTTATGTCGATTTTTACGGTTAAGAAGCCGCTCTGCTCTGTGACCAATGAGCTGACAGCCTTTTACACACGTGATTGAAACTACAGAATCCGGCTCATCTCATTGGTCCAGTCTTGGCAGTTTACGGAAGACACGGCAGTGACAGGATTTGAAGAAGAAGCATGGACGCGAGCGGCAAACATTCAGGGGATTTAAACAGTGAACATAGATCACCTTCGAGCCTGACTACTCCCCCCAGGAAAAAAAAGAAACGGCTGCAAAAATACAGAGTCGAGTGGGAAAAGGAAGTGGCTGGAACGCGTGAATGATAATGGCGAACTGTACTGTCTGCAAGCGTACTTTTTCTGTAGCCCACGGTGGACAGTTTGATGTGAAACAGCATGCTTCTGCAGTTGGACACATAAGAAACGTGAAAGACAACAAAACCAGGAGAACCCTTGACCAATTTGTTCTGCACCGGGCAACACCAGAGGCAGATATGGTATGTAAAAAAATAAAAAAAGGGGGGGAGAGTAAGGATAAGTTTAATGCGTAAAAGTGTGAGCATGAATGTGAGCAGGCCAAAAATGTGATCATATTATTGTAATAAACAAGTAGAATTGAAAAATGAATGCATAAAATATATTAAAGAAGAGATGATGGGTTCTACGGGTACCTAACAAGACAAAAGCTGCAGCGTCTCTTGCCATCTGAAGCTGGTGTGGCCAGGCAGGACTTTACAGCCTTCTTAAACACTGCCATCAGTTATGTCCAGAAGTGGTTTGACTTCTCAGAGGAAAACTGGCTCTTTCACCTTCAGCCCCTCTCTCTGGCATCTGGAAAAATATCCTTTGAGGAAGTGGAGAAGATCACTGAAAGTCTTCACCTGGTTGGCAGGTAAAAATTCAATAATTTCCAGTGTAGTGGTGAACCATGTTTAATTATTGATAGTTATAAACAAAAGTGTACAATTGACACGTACAAATAAATACATAATTGTGAATTTACTTTACACTATGCAAACATACAACCTTGTCCATCTTTAAAAAAACACAGTTCATATAGGTAAATTAATAAATACATTTCAAAATGTAGTTTAAATACAATGCTAAATTATAAATATAAACAATACACGTTTTTCCATTTATTTATCACTACATAACCTAGGCTATGTGTCACTAATGAACTTTAACACCTTTTGGCAGGCTAAACATGTCTATGGATGAGCTGTATGAGGAATGTGTGACTGCAAACAGCCTGATAGACCACCTCACCACCTCACCTCAGGAGAAAGAAAGGTGGCAGTCCCAGGGAACAGCAGAGAAGTGGATGCAAGTTCTTCAGGCAGCTGACCTCCCCAACATCCAGGCTGTTGTATCCTTTGTCCTCAGCATCCCATCTTCCACTGGGTTTGTGGAAAGGATTTTCTCTTTCATGAAAAGTAAGTGGACTGATGTGCGAAACAAATGTTCTACTGAACTAATTAGAAGTGAGCTCATTGTCAGTCTAAATTATGAAATGTCTTGCTCAGAGTTTTACTCTTTGGCACTGAAAAACAGAGCACTCCTTGCTGCAGCACGATCTCAGCAGAAATACAAATGGAAAAAATAGGTTGACTCCATAATGTAACGTTCCACTGTTTAGTTTACAAGTTTTTTATTTTTACTACAAGTGGAAAGCCATGGCCTTTGAGGCACAATGTGTTTATGTTTACAAATTTACTACAAACTTTATTTGCACGTTGCACTAAATGCACTATTACAGAATGTTCGTATTGATTTTTTGTTATTTAATATTGTTTTAAGTTATTAAGCAGTGTAATAATATTCGGGCGGTAAGGTATTTAAACACTTACGGGGCCACCATTATTGTAATAATATAGGACTTATTGGTCAGTTTACTGACTTACCTATATTTTAGAGAAGTTGGAGCAGACTTGATCTGACCCAAATTCATTCGCGAGTTCACCCTTTTTCCGGTATTGAATTGCTTTGACTGTGACTAGACAAAATGTAATTTCACGAGAGACTTCAATTTATGTTGGTCCACCAGAAAATAGACCTTTTATTGAAATAATCATAAAAGTACATTAAACATTTGTATCGATATTAGCTCTGATCTACTAAACTACGTTGACAAGAATTCAAATTAAAATCAAACAGACAGTTAGGAACTTTTCTGTTGGCACATTTACTTGACAGATTAATGGCTTATGAAAAAGAAGAAATAGGAGGAAGATTAAAGATTGAAAGCTAAGTTAACCGAAGTTGATTATTTTGAACCAGACTGGGTGACACCTTTTTCCCACACGAGCAGCTGCTGGGCTCCCGCACGCTCAAACACACCACGACTCGTTACCTTGTTGACGGTTCGTCTCTTGGAGATAAGAGTGGAGAAGTGTCTGGACACACACGTGGATGGGTTTGTCCAACGGCCGTCCAGTTGAAACTTCAGCGTGTGTGGCTGATTCACGATACGAGGAAACTCGCCTCCCTCGGCAGGAAACAAAGGTCAAGCGCACTGACTGATTTTCAAAATAAAACTTCAGAAAACAAATTCTTTCAGAAATGAGTGTTTTGAGACACAGTAGGCTTTACTGTGACTCCAGCTGAGACGTGGGTCTAATTGGCATATGACCAGAACGTTTCCAGCTTTTTCCAGAGGAGAAACCAGTTCTTAGGAAGTTCTTCCCTCCGACACTAAAGTCCAAAACGGAAGTGGATCTTTATATGGGAGGCGGGGTCTCCCCACCTCCTCAATAACTATTGGCTGGTTTAACAAAACAACGGATGGATTTTTCATCCCATAGGCAGAAGGTCTCTGAAGGACAGTAGGAAAACTTGTTTAAGAATTGGCCAGATTGCCGCTTGTGAGCACAGAGAATATTATGGCTAACTTCACAGACAAAACAGAGAAGGAAGTAACAGTTTTACCCTGACTCTGTGCTTTAGATTCAAAGACTGCTTGTTCTGCAGAAATAAACCAGCAGAAGGGTCAAACTCATGCAAGTAACAGATCATCATTAAATGACAAAAGTATACTGTAGATCAGACTTGCTCATTACGCCGATCGCGATCGACCGGTCGATCGCGGAGGCATTACTGGTCGATTGCAGCGTGACATTATTATTATTATTATTATTTTTTTCCCACAGCGTGACATTAAAAAATTGTCAGCCAATGAAACATCCCGTTACTTGATTGACATACAGGGCAACCAATCAGATGACAACTGCAAACATCCCGTCACTTGATTGACATACACGGCAACCAATCAGATGAGAGCTTTAGGTCACGCTCATGCAGCTTCTAAAAACAATGGCGCGAAGGTGGAAGTTGAACGCAGCAAAACATACTAAGCGAAAACAATCAGATTTCGGACTGTTCATGGAAAATACGACATCGACTTCCCACCGAAAAGCCAGCTGAGAAAGAGAAAGGTGCACTAAAATCCCTGTTCGGACAGCAGCAACTTCAAAAGCGATTTGCCGCCACCATCTTCCGGGTGAGTGACGCTGTGTTGTTTCTCTGCACGCTTAAACATACTGGTTGGGAGCTGACGTGGCTTTATTATTAAAATCATACGAGACACTTTTCATACAGAATAACCTCCTTGACTACTCTCCGTTCTCTGCACGTTTCCCTGTCCCGCAGCGCGAGCGTTTGCATAACACACTTTCGCGTTGCGTTCAGGGACAGTCGGTAAAATACACCGCTGTAAATCTCTCCGTACCAAAAGAGATATTTTTATGCCTTTGTTCACTAAATTAAACGTGTCCGGAGCCATAACAACCTGCTACAACTGTAGTTATCAACTGGAGCCCGTGGACCACTTCAGATTTGCTGGAGGGGGCTTTTAGAAATGACATTTATTAAAGTAAAAAATATCTAATTCTATTTGCACTAAAAATAAATGGTTAATTGTGTAATAATTTGTTTATACATATTTTTAAAATTCAAAAACACGTATCCAAATGAATTCAGGTTGATTTCAAAGTGAGGAGGGGCAGGCAGGGTGTTTGTGTGTGTGTGTGTGTGTGTGGGGGGGGGTTAAATGGGGTGACCAGCCCTGCCGAGAGGTGTCCCTTATTTATTTATCAAGGAGTTGGCAACCCTACTGTTAATCCATGATTCTGTGAGGCAACACACCACAAATTTCCTCATCTCCTCTGAGGCACCCACCCTCAGACAAAGGAAATCCATTTAGTTGTGCAATGAACGGACGTTCGACAAAAAGAAGTTATCGGGAGTATGCCAGTTTTAGCTTTAGTGTTAGCTCAGTCTCACCAGAACTCCAACCCAGCAACCTCACTTCTTAAGCCGGGAGCAGCACTTCCTCCTCTGCCCATTGGAGTGCCTCTGCTGCAGCTTCCAGGTAGATGATTTATGATCTGCATTCTGTCAAGCGTAGAGTTTGTTGCTGAGCACTGCTATATTTCGTGGCAAATCTGCTCTTATTCTCATCACGTTCTTACAGGATCTAAATTCAGACAGTTCAGCATATATGAAATTAAAATTCTGTTTAAACTTGCAATCTAGGAAGTTGTTATTTATGAATTTTTTTAATTTAAATTTCCTACCATTCAGTTAGCTGCACATTTTTGAAACGGACTAAATTTGAGTAATTTGGGGTTTTCAAATCTCAGTATGCTGTCTTCCAGTTCATTGTTTAATAGTTTCTAAAGGTCTACTCTACCAAAAAGTCAAACCTCAGTAAACCATACATTCTCTTTTTCATCATTCGCTGTCAGTGATGTTACCAAACTGTTAAAAGACGTGGATACTAGAAAATCTGAAGGCCTTGACAACCTCCCTCCTTACCTTTTAAGTCTAGCTGCAGAAATTATAGCAGAACAGTGTCATACATTTTCAATATGTCTATACAACATGATATTGTCTCAGATGCTTGGAAAACAGCTTTTGTGCTGCCAGTATTGAAGGGAGGAGATCCCAGTATTTTGAACAATTATCGAGCAATCTTCAAACTCTGTATAGCTAAGTCTAAAAAAGCTACGTCTAGTCCTCTGGACATTCAAAAAACAATACAAAACAAAGCAAAAAACTGTAGAAACGTTTCGTCTATCGTCCAAAAGACTTCCTCAGTCTGAGAAGCTGTATTCAGCTCAGTCTTATAAATAGCACCCTCTCACAGTGGATCAACCAGTTGGCTGATGACAGCCGAAACCAGCTGCTCACATGATCAAGGAGGACCATCAGCCTAACGATGGATCGTTAGCACCCTGATGGTTGTTTGCTATTCACAGAGGGCTGAGTGATACTAGCAATAACAGCATTGTGAAGGCTGGTTTATACTTCTTGTCGCACATCTTTTACCCCCGTTGAGTGAAAAAAAGTTGTGCAACTTCCATCTGCACTCCCGCTGCGATCCCCCGGTGACAGCTGTCCTATACATTGCCCCCAGTCAGCACTGCAAGACGCAGAGGTTGCGGCTCGGAGCGTGTGATTGGTTCAAAGTTTGTGGGCGTTTTTTGTTTGGATGTCAATATATGGTGTATCACACCGCTACCCGCTACCCGCCACTCTTCCAGAAGCCGGTTTTTGTTTTTGCTTTGACATGGATAGTTTTGAAGAGAAACTCGCCGAGGCGGTCCAAAGCGGGGATCCTGGCGGGACCAATCCAGTTCCTCCATTATACCTGTCTTTGCAGTGGCTGGACACATACATTAAACACCGGGGGATGACTACAAACATTACAACAGCCGACAGAACGGACTCACAAATCGAGGTAATGGAGCCTATCATTATATTAAATCCGTTTGTCCTGATAAAACATGCAGTGGGAGTGCGCGTGACGTATGCAGTGGAAGGGAAGAGGGAAGGATTACTATAATGTATCCCCCATGTCGTTTCCAAGTATAAACACTCAATGCGGTCAACAGTGCTGGGTAGCGCTAATCCAAAAATTTGTTCCGCTATTTCTAAAGCACTTCATAATTTATTTAGGTCCGCAATTTCAAAAGCGCTTATGTATTAGCAACGCTAGCGGACGCTAATGCTAATGCGCTAACGTGCAAATGGCGAACTACTTTTTTAAATCTAGCAGATTTGACAATTTTGTGAAACTGTCAAGCTCAGAAAAACCTTGTGCTATAAAGTCAGCTAAGAAATATATTTTTTCTCAGCAAAGAAATAATTGTTTTTACCGTGTTTTGTTGTAAAGTCCTTTGCTTCTGTGGTCGCCGCCATTTTGAACAGGGCAAATGGCGAACTACTTTTTTAAATCCAGCAGATTTGACCATTTCGTGAAACGGTTAAGCTCAGAAAAACCTTGTGCTATAAAGTCAGCTAAGAAATATATTTTTTCTCAGCAAAGAAATAATTGTTTTTACCGTGTTTTGTTGTAAAGTCCTTTGCTTCTGTGGTCGCCGCCATTTTGAACAGGGCAAATGGCGAACTACTTTTTTAAATCCAGCAGATTTGACCATTTCGTGAAACGGTTAAGCTCAGAAAAACCTTGTGCTATAAAGTCAGCTAAGAAATATATTTTTTCTCAGCAAAGAAATAATTGTTTTTACCGTGTTTTGTTGTAAAGTCCTTTGCTTCTGTGGCCGTCGCCATTTTGAAGAGGGCAAATGAGGCGCTGACGCGTCGCGTAGGCCGCTGAGAAACATCCATAAGTTCACCCTCCATGTTAAAAACTCTTCGTCTGACTCTTCGAAAACAAGCAATAAGGCTGCAGAGTAACACACTGGCTGCTAACTGCTATAGAGAGAGCGCTCTCTCTAGCCAAGAGACTGAGGGGGACGCTTTTTTGTCACGGACCACATCCGGCGCTGACAGGATATGGTCTGTTAGCAGTCGTCCGGTTGATTTAAGAGCTCGTAAATAAGTTTTTTCTGATAGATAATTAGTTATTAGCGGTACTGCATTTTAAATAAAAATAGCGCAAATCCGCTTATGAATTATAAAAGTTAGTCAATCCGCTGTAACGCTGACAAATTGTTTAGGTCCGCTATAAGCGGATTAGCGCTTTAGCGCTCCCTAGCGGTCTGGCGCCCACCTTTGGCGGTCGGTGACACACATGCAATTACGTCATTGCTGGGCCACAGCCGCACGTCTTGCATGAAGTATAAACAAAGCTTAAGAGGGGGACAGATGAACCCGGAGGCCGCCACCCCTGTTTAATGATGGGCGGTTTCTTTTCACAAAGATGGCCTCCTTTACTCCTCTCTCAAACCATTGTTCCTCTCTATCAAGGATGTGAACATCTTCATCCTTGAAAGAGTGACTGCTGGGCTGTGATCAGTCTTATATCGGGGAAACTAAACAGCCACTGGCCAAAAGGATGGCCCAGCACAGAAGATCAACATCATCAGGTCAGGACTCTGCAGTCTACACTCATCTCCAGGCCAGCGGTCACTCTTTCAGGGATGAAGATGTTCACATCCTTGATAGAGAGGAACAATGGTTTGAGAGAGGAGTAAAGGAGGCCATCTTTGTGAAAAGAAACCGTCCATCATTAAACAGAGGTGGAGGCCTCCGGGTTCAACTGTCTCCCTCTTACAATGCTGTTATTGCTAGTATCACTCAGCCCTCTGTGAATAGCAAACAACCATCAGGGTGCTAACGATCCATCGTTAGGCTGATGGTCCTTGATCATGTGAGCAGCTGGTTTTGGCTGTCATCAGCCAACTGGTTGATCCACTGTGAGAGGGTGCTATTTATAAGACTGAGCTGAACAGCTTCTCAGACTGAGGAAGTCTTTCGGACGAAAGACGAAACATTTCTAACAATTTGCTTTGTTTTGTTTTGTTTTTTGAATGTCCAGAGGACCAGACTTAGCTTTTTTAGATTTTTCTACCTGGATTATTGAGCATGCATCAGGGTATTTTAGCTAAGGTTTTAGAAAAACTAATAAATACTTAAGTCAAGAAGTATTTGGACTTTTGATATTTTATCTTCTTTCCAATCTGGCTTCAGGAAACATAGCACAATGTCTGCTTCGCTAAAGGTTTTTAATGATGTTGTTGAAGCTTTAAACACTAAGGATTACTGTGCTGCACTTTACTTAGACCTGTCCAAAGCCTTTGATACTGTAGATCATGACATTTTATGCCATTAACTCTCAGATATTGGCTTCTCGGATCACACTGTTGGCTGTGGCAGCCATCTTGAATTGGGTTGGTTGGTTCCAAAAGCTAGCAAATGGACATCCAGTAGCTACTTCCTAAAAATGTCATTAAAATCTGTGCACTGACTTAGAAAATATTGTGCTAAGAGACAGAACCGACCCTAAATATTTAATGGCAAATATTCAACCTTACCCCAAAAATACACTACACGCGTTCCGGCTCCGCCCCGCTCCGGTCCGACCTCCGCAGCAAATACGCACCCTTTATAATCAATGAGATAAAGTACACTGGCTCCGCACGGCGGCGGTGAGCTGCGGCGAGCGGACGGCAGTCCGTCAAAATTAGAAATTTTTCTATTTCTGCCGGATGACGGAGCTGTGCCGGAGTCAACTTTTGAAGATTACGTCGCACCAACAGGAAAAGGAACGAGCACAACTTCCGTATTTACAAAATAAAATCACCACGGGCGGACTAATCCTAGCTCTATACGGATTTATTTGTACAAAAATGCTGTCAAACTATCATTTATGACTATTCTATGACTAAACTATTATATTTATGACTATGACTACACCTAATAACGCAATACAAGAAATAAATAAATAAAAAAGTATTTTATTCTGAAATGTAAACATCACTTCCTGTTGCTCAAACCATGTCCTGTCGCTTATTTACGAGAGAAGATCAAGGCAGCCTTTACTGTTGTTCTCCTTCTTCCACCGAATGAATGGTTTTGTTCTGACTTCATTATTTATCACTTGATTTATCGCGCGATCTTGCAATTCCCGCGCATGCGTCTTGGAGCGGCGCATCCATGCGGACCTGAGCTGAGCGGAGGCAGTGGACTTTGGACTTGCTCAGCTGCGACCTGCGGAGCGGAGCGGACACGGACCGCGTGTAGTGTATTTTTGGGGTTAGCTACAACTAGGCTAAACTTTCGGTCACTATCTGTAAAATTAACTATTAATTTGCTAACAAACAAAAATAGTATGTCCGCCACTGAAAGGCAAATGGATCGAGGCCATGATAACAGATTTTCAAAGTTGTAGAGCAAGTCAAATAGAGAAAACATCACTTTATCAATGCTTTATTTTATAAATTGCACACCAGGAGAAAAATCAACACCCGTTCATATGTTAGATTTAACTGATTTGCTGGAGAGTGACACATTTCATCCACTTTCAGCTCATTTAGGGACTCATTTTCACCAAAGGAAGGCTACTAAGAAGAGAAAATTGCACATTTGCGCACACTGTACCACAATCCTGACAGCCTTTAAAACAAACTGAAGAAGCTGATCAGATCCTCCTCATCCTCATTCTCCTTTTCCAGTTGGGCACCGTTACAGAAAGGCGGTGGGGTGAATTGCTGAGGGTCTGCGATTCCAACGATGTTGTCGAAGAAGCTAAAAAAAAAAAATAATACATGTATATAATTTAAAAAAACTGAACAGCTAGCAAAACAGAGATAATGGAACATTTACCAATTGTGGAATTTGCAGCTTCTTCCTGGTAAGTTTAGATGTATTCTTCTGATTTCACTAAAATATTCAATCTTTAGCTTATTCTGCTGTGGGGGAGTTTCGTGTTGGAGACTTGCACTGCATAACAATGCATGTCAACATCAGAGAGAAGTTTACTTTTTAATCACAAGACATTTACAGATTTTTCACTTTAATGACTGAAACTGACCCAATAAAAGGATATTTTAAAAAAAATCTGAAGTGTTTATGTAACAGGGCATGGTAATAAAATACTTTTTACAAAGTCCTAAATAAAATAAATACAACTATACATGATATATTACACCAACCCCCAAATTAAATTAGATTACTGTATTTTCTGGCATATAAGTCACCGTTTTTTGCATAATTTACATGCCTTGCAACTTAGGCCAAAACGACGTATTTATGGATCCCCCCCACCCCACACCCCCCACACACACAAACCAATTTTTGGCTGAGATAAGACCGTTTTCATTCATTCTGGCTGGGGGGAAAAAAGAAGAAAAAAATACACAGAGCTGTACCACTTTCAGCCACTTGATGGGAGCAGAGTACTAAAAATTGAACCATACCATTTTCAGCCATTAGATGGCACAGAGTAGTAGTAGCAATGAGGCATGCCATTGTAATATGCAATAGGTAAATGTGGCTATAATGACAAATTTAAAAAAAGTTTAAGACAAAAACAACTGGACTTTGTTTATTATACTTTATTGTTTTTTTCTTCAACTTTTTTGAATTTACCATGTCCTGGATGACTGAGAATCTTCACCAGCTATTAATGACAAAATCGTTCCGGATTAGCACCCCACTTTAGTTCTGCTTGGTGCTTGGAGGAAGTTAAATCAGCTGCACCGATATGGTGAGGATTTGGGCTACTTCTACTGGTGCTGATATTGTTATTTCTGAGTCTTGGTTAACTAAATCGATTCAGGACAAACGTGTTTCAATTAAAGGTTTCAATATTTATGGTTCAGCTCGTCCCAGAAAAGGAGGTGTAGCAATATAGGCTACATCAGATCTAGCTTGGTAACACAACTGGTATTTACGAAATCAGTGCCTAAACAATTTGAAGTCTTGGCCCTAAACATTGAATTGTCTGTTGGTCAATTATTATCCGTTGTTGGCTGCTATAGACATCTAAAAGCCTGTTGACTTTAATGCAGCTCTTATCTAATTTACATCCCAATGAAATGGTTCAGGTAGGTGATTTTAATTTAGGCCTATTTACACGAACATGGTGGGGGGGGCATTCATTTAAAAAATGTTAATTAAAGGAAAAGATCCGCGTTGACACAGACAAATTCTATGTTTACATGCTACAGGCATCCGGAGAATCTCTGGAAGTTGTTAGCTCAGCTAACAACAACTTAACAAGTTCGAGCTGGATTTGATCTAGATTTTGGATAAGAGTCGACAGACAGATTTGACGCCAAGCGGGACGCTTCGTCTAACAGCGCCACATTGGTCGCTGAGTGGACCAGAATCGAGTCGACAATGTTGCACTCCATGACAATCAGTAACTGATTTACAGCAGATAAATCAATGTTCTTCATAATGTTTGCTTGTGTTTACTTCGATCACACAAAAACCAACTGAGTTTTTATTTTTATTTTTCATGATAGGAGAAGCTGTTCTCACCAGGCAGGCCGGTTATGAATGAGGCTTGGCCCAGGTGCAGTGCAACAGGATGTCGAAGTGAGAGATGTTGGATGAACTATTTATTTAAAATTCCCCTCAGTTCTTTTTTCCACTCCGTTCAATGTTGTAAGCTGCATTAATCAAAGGAGTGACAGTCTGAAGGAGCCAGATGAACAACGTGGGACCAGTGTTCAGGATGAAAACAGAGTCCAGTTCATTAATGTAGTTTACAGTTAGGTAAACATGTTTTCAATAGTGTGTTCAGTTTAATTATCAGTGTTTGTGTGATATACAGTTTGTAGTGTTGAATAAATAAATAAAAATGAAACCTGATGTCTTCATTTTCAACTTTAAAACATGCAATATGTTAAGCATCATTTTAATCACATAATTTTAGTTACATAATGTCCAGATAGCTTCATTTAGCTCAGATAGCTTCATTATATATCTCTCACACTAACACAAATACTGTTTATTATTATTAAACTTATTAGTTAGCACATTTAAGTATGTTATAGTGCAGCGTGACATGTGCACGTGCCTTGACAAGCTCGTTCTATAAACAGCGATATTAGAACTGGATCTGACTGTATCGCTTCCTACACAGATGTCAATCACAGCACCTGGAATCTGGCGTAGATTAACTACGAGATTAAAACTATATTCCATCAGTCGTAGCTCAGAGAGCACTGTGTCCGCCGTCATGTTTATAGAAATATGCCGTCTGTCCACACGTGCATGTGCGCATGTGGTTTAACACAAAACCTCAGCGGGAGATGTTTACGTTATCAGCGGGCGGTCAACGAAAAACCTCCATTCTGAGAGGTGGGTTCAGAAATCTCCGGATTCAAAAAGCGGGGCCAGTGGTGTCATGTAAATGAACAACGGAACCACAGAGAGAAAGGTGCGGATTCACTCAAAATACGTGGCGTATAAACGGCCCCTTAAGCCTCCAATAGACCTGAGCGTCCTGCCTTTACGCCGCTCTACGCGCGCATTCTGTGCGCATGCGTTCGCTGGTATAGCTCTTTTTTTTTTTTTAAATGCTCGCATTTTCGCTCCAAATCCTTGTTGTACTGTGAGCAGCTCCAGCTGTCCCCTCTGCAGCTGCGCGCAGAGGGGACAAACTGAGGTCGCTGATTGGTCACTTGCTGACACGCCTACTGAAATGATTGACAGCTCGTCAGAAAACTCGAGAACTCATCATGAGCAGCCCGCTGCGGTGTTCTGCTGCGGTGTTTCTACTTTATATGTTATAAAAAGTTCTAAGAAATAAAAATAATAACAGGGAGCGCTTTTCCTGCAGCCCACCGCCCACCAGGAAATATATAAAACCTCCCGCAGCCAGGTAGGACCTGAATTCATTCATTTCAGTCATCGAGTGAACGGAGGAAGAAGCGATTACTTGACTTTTGGCAAAAAAACAAAAGAAAAGGCCCGATCAGCGATAAAGAAGAGGAATTTAATTCATTTGTGTAACATACAAAACAGTCCGGCGCCGGGGAAGTTTATGGTCAGCTCAAGCGTACGCGGTCGTAAAAAAAGAGCTTTGCGCGTTTGTGCCCGAGGGGCTACGCGGGGGCTACGCTTTTGCCACAGCGTACGTACGTCGTACAGAAGTGTATAGCCAGTACGTGCAGGTATACTGGGGGCTTTAGATTGGCTCTCTCCTGTGTCTGAGGAATTTAAATAATTTTGTTTGTCTTCAACTCTTAGTTCAATTCAATACAGTTTTTTATGTAGTGCCATATCACAACAAAGTTGTCTCAGGGCACTTTACAGGAATGTTCACAAACATAGAAAGGCCAATTAGTAAGGTTTTCTTTCTACGAAAGCCAGCAGACTCGTTGAATCTTCACTGCGTTGCAGTCTCCCATCCTGAGCAAGCATACTACAGGTAGTCCCCGATTTACGAGCGAGATCCGTCACAGCGAGGCGCTCGTAAACCGGAAATCTCGTAATTTGGAACGGCCGCCATTTCGCTCGTAAATCCGGAAATCCGCTCGTAAATTGGAACGGTTTTCGCTAGCGCACCTAAAAACACTCTATTTTCATCTAAAAACTACTTTTGAGTGCATAAAAATGATCGGAAACGTGTGTTTATATGCTTAACTTGCTAACTGAAGTGAAAAAACACATGAAAACTCAGTATTTTTTTCGTTTTTTCCAAAAATGTGCAGCTCGTAAGTCTGGAACCTCGCAGATCAGAGCGCTCGTAAATCGGGGACTACCTAAGTGGAAAGGAAAAACTTCCTTTTAAAAGGAAGAAACCTCCAGCAGAACCAGGCTCAGGACAAGTGGACATCTGCTTTGGCTGGCTGGGTTAGTCAGATAATTGATAGCCTCACTTGGCATAATCCAAAGTACCCTGCCAAATCATCTCTCCTGGATCTTATCATCTCATAAATACACTGGGTTTGGTGTTTTTCAAATGATTTTGGGCCCCTGAGCAAGGCCCTTAACCCCCACCATCTGCTCCCTAAAAACAGGGCTCTCTTGAAAATGAGTTATCGGGGCTCAATAAGACTACCTGGATAAATAAAGGGTAAATAAAAAATCTAATCTAAATGACCATTATGTAATTGCTGCTATTAGAAATACAAAAATGCCTCGTTTATAACCTAGGAACTATTCTAAAATGAAATATAAAATATTTTGTGAACAAGCATTTCTTTGGGGTCTATTCTACTCTGACTGGCACTGCATGATCATGATGTGAACTTTGCTTGGAACTATTTTCGTAATAGTTTCATTCATTTTGTAAATAAACACGCTCCACTGCGTGAGCTCAGCGTAAAGGGTTGAGATAGCCCATGGTTTACTTCTGAGTTAGCTGAGCTCTTGCACAGGAGAGACCAGCTTTGGGAAATAGCAAGACAGACTGGTTCGGACACCCATTGGTTGCAATTTTGTCAGTTACGGAATTGCTGTACAGCTTTCATTAAAGCAGCAAAACTAAACTACTACAGTATATATCCCAGACCATTGAAAATCCAAATGATTCGAAGAGCTTCTGGAAAACTATTAAATCTCTTGATGGCAGCATTCTGACCTGCCACCACAATAATTTTTTTTACTCTGCTCCTGTGTCAGATAATCCTGAGATGTTAAATTGTTTCAACAAACATTTTGTAGCCTCCAGTTCCTTGTTTAATATAGTACAGTTTCTAAAGTTAAATCATCTACTCCACCAAAAAAGTCAAACTTCAGTAAACTATATGTTCACTTTTTCACCATTCTCTGTAAGTGATGTTACCAAACTGTTAAAAGATATGGATACTAGAAAATTTGAAGACTCTGACAACTTCCCTCCTTACTTTTTAAGTCTAGCTGCACAAATTATAGCAGAACCATGTCATATATTTTCATCTGTCTATACAAAACAATAGTGTCCCAGATGCTTGAAAAACAGCTTTTGTCCTGCCATTATTGAAGAGAAGGAGAACCTAGTATTTTGAACAATTATCGACCAATCTCCAAACTCTGTGTTTTAGTTGTATTGAACGCCTTTTTTGATTTTATCATGTCCTGGATGACTGAGAATCTTCACAATCCTATTCTTAAGGACTGAATCTTGTTTGGGAAAAGGTTCTTCTCAAAGCTATTCAATGCTGTCCTCTTTAGCTATATCCTGTGGCCAAAGGTATAACGATCTTGACAATGAACCACTTCCTTGTGGTTGACTGAAAAAGTTGACAGCTTTTGTTTAATATCCTGAGACACTTCTCTCTGATATTGGACTGCCATTGAAGTGCTTTTGTTGAAAAAAAGTACTCTCAACTTATTCAAAAGGAGCCATGTTCGACAACAGAAGATTTGTAACCATTTTTACTTGCAATGACATATTTTATGAATATTTTTTATTTTTTTTTGTCCAGTAAAAGAATAAAGTTAGTTACTTGATGAATGAATATGTTAAAACATGGAGCATGGCATGATGCCCCTTTACTTGTGACTTCTTGACATTTGTAAACATAGTTTTCAGATTTTTTTCAGAGTGAAGTGTGTGCTGCAGATTTTTTTGCATGTATGGCTATTTGTATTGAACCAGTTTATGTCTTGCAGCTGCTTATTAATCCAATAGATGAATCTAACAAGGTTAAGTCAGGTCTTTTGTCCAAAAGACTTCTTCAGTCTGAGGAGCTGAAACAAACTCTGTCTTGTAAACTGCACATTCTCAAAGTGGATCAACAAGTTTGCAGTTGACATCCAAAACCAATTGTTCCCTTATCAGTCAGTCACTCGGTGCAACACTATTGCTATGGGGAATTGCACCCTCGTGCGATTACCTGAAGGAATACACTCACGCCTTTACGGCAGGGGGCGTCAGCGTCACCCCAGAGACCCCGCCCTCTGGGTACTTAAGACGCGGACGCCCATCCTACTTTCTCTTTTTGCCCTTCACCTTGCTAAAACCTGAACTTCGTGGGACTTCTCTATTGTCACATCGCTCGACCAGAGGTGAGCTTGCTCCCTACGCTGAGCATACAGAGAAATTTCCTGCGTATTGCTGGGCTGGCGAGAGCTAGTCCAGCGTTTTTTATCCTAACCTCGAAGCTTCTCTATTCGCAGCTGCTTCGCTCGACGGCGCTAACTGCCCCACACCGCTACCCTGCTAACGAGTAGCAGGCTAGCCAGGGAAAGCGACGCGACAAAGGAGACGTCTCCGGAAAACGTTAGCACTGCTAACGAGCTCGACTATTCTCAGCCATGGCTCCTGAGAAGGTAAAGCGAAAACCCAAAATTCTAAGAAGACCAGCAGGCCGACGAGCCTCAGCTCTCCAGCCTTTTCTTTTCTGCTGTTCTGCCGCTCGGTTAACGGATGCCAACCGCACAACACGCTACCTGCAAAGCTAACGAGTCTAACAGGCTAGTAGCCGCGAGCAACTCAGCGAGAGGACTTCTTCCGACAAAGAACTCCAGCAGGCAAGCGAGCTCCGGCTCCCGAACCTGCTTCAGCGGATCTGGCTACTCCCCTTCAGCAGCGGACACCCACGAGACCTGTCTGTTTGGCTCAGGGATGCCACACGTGAAGACACCCAACGCTTTTCTCGTGGATGACCCTGGGGAAAGGAGAGTGGAAATTGAGTAACCCTGCTGCTAACTGGCTAGCTCCCATGGTTAGCCCGGCTAACCGGGAGCACCCATGACAACACGGGGTGGACGATCAGCGATGCTAACACGATTAGCGCGGCTACGAGCGGACAACGAAGGACTCCATTGTGAGGTATGTGAAGATGCTTGGTCTAGCTGCTAGCTAACCTTCTCATGTTTTGCCTGTTTCGCTATCCTGTGTAGCCGAATCGACGATAGCCTTCATCGTATAACTAAGTTTATTTACAGATGCTACGATGCTCGATGGCCCGTTTAGCACCGCTAGCGGGCTCACAAGTACCTCCACGTTTAGCCCCTGCTAACAAGGAGGCTCTCTGACCAGCACAGCACAGGAGGAGGAATTTCAGCTCACCTGTTCAGCTACGCTAACTGGTAGTTTTCCTATGCCCACGACGAGAACATCATGACGCTGAGAGCTTATCCACCTATGAGGCTATGGATGACTCTCGGACCATAACCATGTCAGGGCCCGAGGAACCCTGGTGGGATGGACAAGGACGAGCGGCCTCGGTGCTGCAGGCCCACCAGGCGGAAAAGCTGCAGGAGCTGTAGGGGGCCACAAACGAAAGGAAAAGAAAAGCCACATCTCTGTGCAGAAGTCACGGGTCATCCCAGTACTTCTCCTGCAGTGCAGAGAGAAAGCAGAGGCCTGCATGACCCTGAGATGCCCCTGTACCATTACAGGCACTTTCACTCACAGAGGGAGAGAAAATGCCAAACTTTTACCACCAGCACCTGTGTTAGAGGAGCACAGACTAGCTGGTTCAGAACATTTAAACACACATGAACACTCAGACACTTGTGTAATAAAGGGAAATTGCCGCCCACACACGACAATAAAGTCTCAGACTACTGAGTACTTCCTGGTCCCAAAATGGGAACAGGACTTGAGGCCCATCTTGGACCTCCGGGATCTGAACAGAGGAAGAAAGACGTGCAAACCCAGGATGTTGACACTCAGACGAGCCATCTGCTCGGTTCAATCGAGAGATTACTTCTGCACAGTGGATCGGAAAGACGCTTTCCTCCACGTGAACATCCTGCCTTGCCACAGAAAATATCTCCGCTCTGCCTTCAGGGGCTCCGCGTCCGAGTTTTTTGGCAGTACCTTTTGACCTGAAAACCGCATCCCGGGCATTCACGAAATGCCTGGACGCGGTCCTGACCCCGCTGAGGGATTAAAAGGTCAGAGTTCTGAATTATTTAGACGATCTGCCCATTCCTGGACACAGCAGACATCCCAGATTACCGTATTTCTGGGAGTACAGCTCAACTCAACACTGTACATGGCAAGGCTCTGAGAGGCATGGGTTTCAGCCCTTCACCCATGCCTAGCATGTTCCAGCTAGGCCAGAGAATGCCTCTCAGGCTTTGCCAGAGTCTCTCGGACCTGTTGGCAACAGCTATTGTCTATGTGCCCCGGGCCCTACTAAGAATATGCCCTTTGCAGATATGGATCTACAAACAAATGTTTCCTGCAGAAAAGCAATATGAAACCATCCCAGACTACCTTGTTTTTGGAAGTACGGATCGACACCACGTCGTACAGAGCACGGCTTTCGGAGGAGCGTATTTTTTCGATACGCCTCTGTCTGGCACGTTTTCAACTGGGCCAGAGAGGGCCCCTCAAGCTCTGCCAGCACATTTTTTGGGCCTGCTGGCAGCAGCCATTCCCTATGTGGCACAGGCAGTATTAAAAATGCGTGCTCTGCAAATATGGCTAAACAAACAAACACGTCCTGCCCCCCCTCAGGCATGCAAGGAGGATTCTGATCAGCTCAGAGTGTCTGACCGCCTCAAAGGGAGGATGGGAAGCAATCTACAGAAACCAGAATGCCTAAGGCCTCTGGAAACAACAGGAAGCAAGATTACACATCAACTTCCTGGAATTGAAGGCTGTTTACCTGTCAATGAAACACTTTTTCAAAGAAAAAGGGGGCTGATTGCAGGACAGCATGTCCTGGTAAAGTCAGACAGACAGGGTGGGACAAGGTCCCGACCCCTCCTCGGTCTGACACACAGTCTGACACACAAGCTACTCACGTGGCCCTTTTCAATGCTGAAGCTCGGTGAAGTGCACTTGGAGAAAGTAGGATGGGCGTCCGCATCTTAAGTACCCAGAGGGCGGGGTCTCTGGGGTGACGCTGACGCCCCGGCCGTAAAGGCGTGAGTGTATTCGTTCAGGTAATCGCGCGGGGGCGCAATTTCCCATAGCAATAGTGTTGCACCTCATTCCCTCCTTCAGGGAACATGAGTTATGGTGCATAACTTTCAGTTTTTGCATGTGAACAAATAGTTTGGGTGTAGTTTTCGAGCTTCACAGACACTGTGTTTTTTTTTTCCATGCATGCCCCAAGCTTTCAGTTTCAGTTCAGACCATCACTAAACAAAAGTAATTTCCATACTATTTGGAGTCCATAGTTTTACAGAGAAAGCACAAACACAACATAGCCGCTGTCAGCACAGTGGGGGAGGGCTTCTGGTTTGAGCTCGTTGCATTCATACACCATAGATCTTTTTTGTAGATCAAATGGAACTAAGAGACAAATCAGTTTGACAGCTGAAGCTTGGCTCAAACTAGATCACGATCCAATGGAACATCAGTTTCAAACACAAGAAACAAATTAGGGTTAATGGTTCTACAAACTGTTGAACAATAGCACAAATGTAGTTTTTTTTAATGCTCCTCTTCTGTATTTTAGATTAGTTCCTGTTTTATAGCGTATCTAATGGTTTAATATGCCAGATGTTTTTCAAAATGAGTACCTATAGAATCTAAATCCACTTTTAGTTTTGGATTGGAAAAACAGCATTGTTTTCATGACTATAACCCCTGTTTCTTCCACCAGTAAAGATTTCAGAGACAACAAAACAAAAGATACCGGTAATGTGTTAAGCCATCTAAGTAGAAACACTAGCAATCTGTCATTACGACTGGTGTAGATATGGTGTGCTGTACATATGGTGTAATGGTGTATTCTAAAAGGCATGACTGACCTGGTCACCACCCATTCACTGTCATCAGTATTAAATAGTGAGCTGATTGGGATACAACCAATCTCAGTGACGGAGGTCAAGTACGTTGCTGCAAAAACAGAAGCAGATCACAAATCACATAACTTCGCAGCTGGTCAAGCTCGTTCCACGATTGCAGCGATTGTGTAACAATCAAGCAAAGTCATGTTCGCCATCATGGCAGGATTTGATTATTTTTATTCTTTCACTTCTGTCTTCCGTACCTGTTGTGTTCCCCATGTCCAGCTCTCCTGCCCAAGTGTTGATCCGGAGCCCCTGTCCAATGCCGATGGAGCTGCCAATCACAGCTTGACCTATAAAAGTGGAGTTCTTTGGGACCATCAGAGGGTGGAAGTGTGTATCCAGACGTGCCTTGCTGCATGTGCTGTTCTTGTAGTTCAGCTTGTACATGATGCCCTGTGATAAATGACAGAGTTAAGATCAGCAGTAGCTCAAGTTACTTTAACACAAACGTTACTTCTTTGCTGCCATTACCTGTTTGTAGAGCAGGATGGCGTCAAAGTCAAAGGTTTCATTGTTGTAGTAGCCAGCCTCTTGTAGGCGGATGCGCTCTCCCAGTGCATCATAGGTGTAGTTGGCGCTTGCCGTCAGCATCCCTTTTTGGGAGGCCTTCAAACATATAAACATATAGGTTTTCCTTAAGTTTATTTTACTTCAAAACACACCATTTAAAGCTCTGAAATGAACTCAGCCTTACCAGAGTGAATGAACCAGTCATCAGAGTTGGGGAGGCTGTCGGGATGAAAGAGTTTACGGTATATAAAAACAAAGCTTTGAATCGTATGCTGGTGAAGATTCTCAGTCATCCAGAACATGATCAATTCAAAAAACGTTCAATACAAAAACAACTGGACTTTATTTGTAACAGAAGATGTTTCGCTCTTCATCCGAGAAGCTTTTTCAAAGCTCCTCGGATGAAGAGCGAAATGTCTTCTGTTACAAATAAACTCCAGTTGTTTTTGCATTGAACGTTTTTTTGTTGTTGAAAGCTTTGGAGCATTTCTGCGATGCTTCAGAAGAAAATCTACAGTATTAATTTATTTAATTTGTGTGTACTTACAGCATGGCTGTTGTGTCTGAGCCACGCATCCCACTACGAAACACACAAGCAGGATGAGAGCTCTCATGTTGTCTGGTGGCAGGTTCACCGTCCTGTTGGGATGTGACAGATCATCGACTGCTCACCTCCTTTTAAACACATCGGGGAGTTCTTCCACTGCCGCATGTTTCTGATTCCTCAAAGGTTTACGTTGCAGCCCTGAGAGAATCCACACATCCATCCATCCATCATCATTACCCGCTTCTTCCTTTTCGGGTCATGGGGGTCACTGGTGCCCTAAGAGAATAATCGCTGGAATTAGTGAGCATGTTTGTGTGCAGGTGCTTCAGCTGATAAACACTCAGAGATCAGGTAAATCATGTAATCCATGTATATTTTAAATAAGGGTCGTGATCCTGACAAGAATCTTTACAAAATGTTAAACATTTTGTTGTACAAAAGTAAATGATTACTTCTTTAGCTACCTATCTCCACTCAGTTGTTGGATCATATTTCATTGTGACTGGTGACACAAAAACAAACACATTATTACTCATCCTTTGAGCAGCAGGATCTGAATCCAACCATAAACTTTCACTCCACTTTTCTTTTCTCCCCATCATGGAGCAAAAAGGGAGAACTGGAAATACCCTCCCTTCATCCACACGTACATTTTGTTGTGACCATGATAACTTGAACCATAAGTGGGACACCAACTTCCATGTTGGTGTGTGGCAACATCTAGGAGTGACAAAAGGTTAGTTTTGAAAATTGAGTTTGAGGAAACTATACTTTAACCATTAGAAAACTAGAAAAGCATTGTTCCCTCAGATGATTGGTGTTGCCGAACATTGATCTTTGGTGGCTAAGGCCATCACTGACCACCCTCTGGCTCCACCATTGCGTATACACAGTGTAACTCCTACCTAATTACAGCATTATATCTTAAACCAAAAAACATTAAGATTTACTTGCATTCCCTAATAAATTCAACACAAGAAACACAACAGAAAACTTGAAAATTAAATGAGCTGAAAAAGAAGTACCGTAAAAGTCCGGGGAAGGGGGACTGCTGAATGAGGCTAGGTGTGCTGATTATAAACAGAGGCCAGGTGTGCTGATTACAGAGGATAGGTGTGAGTGGAGCTAGAAACAGGAAAATTGAGGAATCCAAGGGAAAAAAACATCAAAACTAGTTAAGAAAACCCAATAACGATATAATTAATATTGAGTCAATTTAGTTTATTAAGCTCATATAAAACAACAAACTAGCCACTTGGGAATAGCACAAGCCAGTGTATCGCTTGTGCTATTCCCAAGCCTGGGTAAATGGAGAGGGTTGTGTCAGGAAGGGCATCTGACCTAAAACACTTTTGCCAAATCCATAATGTGAGTTCATCTAAGCGACACCATACCAGATCGGTCGAGGCCTGGGTTAACAATGACCGCCACTGGTGCTGTTGACAAACAGGGTGCCAGTGGAAATTGTGCTACTGTTAGTCGAAGACCACGAGGAAGGAAATATGTCAGGAGATGGAGGGAGAAGAAGAAAGTGAAGAATGTTGGACTGAGAGTTGCAACTCTAAATGTGGGGACAATGACAGGCAAAGGTAGAAAGCTGGCTGACATGAAGCAAAGAAGGAAGGTAAATGTTTTATGTCTCAAGAGACAAAGGGGAAGGGTAGTAAGGTTTGCAGCATTGGAGCAGGGTTTAAACTGTTTTACCGTGGTGTGGATAGAAAGAGAAATGGAGTAGGGGTGGTCCTGAATTAAGTGTTGGCAAATAATGTAGTACGGTAGACGTGAAAAGAGTGTCAGATTGATGTGTCTGAAGGTAGAAGTAGAAGGTCTGATGCTACATGTTGTCAGTGGTTATGCTCTACATGCTGGATGTGATGTAGAGGAGAAAAATAAATTTTGAAAGGATCTGGATGAAGTGATAGAGAGCATACCCAGGGAGGAGAGAGTGGTGATCGGAGCAGACCTGAATGGACATGTTGGTGAAGGAAACAGAGGGGATGGGGCAGTGATGGGTAGGTTTGCTGTCCAGGAAAGAAACCAGGGAGGACAAATGGTGGTGGATTTTGCCAAGAGAATGGAAATGGCTATAGTCAACAATTGTTTCCAAAAGAGAGAGAAACATAGAGCGACCTAGAAGAGTGGAGGCATTAATACGCAGGTAGACTACATTCTGTGTAGAAGAGGAAACCTGAAGGAGATTGGGGATTGGGAGGTAGTGACAGGGGAGAGTGTGACCAGGCAGCATCAGACGTTGTGTATAGAATGACTGTTGTTGTTGTGAAGAAGAGTACCGTAATATTAGGAAATATTACCAAATGGTGAAAGCTGAGGAAGGAATAATGTTGTGAGAAATTCAGTGAGGAGCTGTGGTGTAGAAGCAGGGCAGCTGACGCGGGACCCAAAAGTTCCAAGTTCAATTCCCGGTCACTGCATACCTCGTGGTGTTTCTGGGCAGCACACCTTATCCCCAAAATGCCCCCTGGGGGCTTGCAATAGCTGTCCACTGCACCACCTGGTGGTGGATGGGTTAAATGCAGAGACTAATTTTGCCATTGTATGGAAACATACAGTGATGACATTATTATTATTATTAAAGGCTCTGGGTGGTAAGAAAGAGCTTCCAGATGACTGGGCTACTACAGCAACAGTAATTGGAGAGACAGGTAGGAAGATAATTGGTGTGTCATCTGGACAGAATAGATAAGGAAACCTGGTGGTGGGATATTGAAGTGCAGGAAGCTATTCACAGAAAGAGGTTAGCCAAGAATAAATATGACAGTGAGACGATGGAAGAGCGGAGACAGGAATATAAGGAGATGCAATGTAGAGCAAAGAGGAAGGTGGCAAAGACAAAGCAGAAAGCCTATGATGAGTTGTTTGGGAGGCTGGACTCTAAAGAGGGTGAGAAGGACTTGTACCAATGGCGAGACAGAGGGATCAGGATGGAAAGGATGTGCAACAGGTTAGGCTTCTTAAAGATAGGATTGGTAATGTTCTAACAAGTGAGGAGAGTGTGATGGCAAGATGGAAGGAGTACTTTAAGAAGCTAATGAATTATTCAGAATCATAATAAGCTTTATTATCATTGTACCGAAATACAGTGAAAGTATGTTTGTACAGTCATCCGAAAGATGGGCGGAGTGCACATTGCTGCTGCTAAAAAGCACAGACCCTTGTTCTTTAGCAGAATACTTTTAGATAGAAAAAGGGTAAGAACCATGAGGATAGATAGTGGTACAGTATTACTAAAAACAAACAAACAAAAAAAACTCTTCACATCTTGTCCTGTCAGGACACGGTTTCAGACATAAAAAAAACTCTACCAGCAAGCATATTTATAGAGACATTACATATGCATTTGACGTGAGATTTGTCCATGGTCATTTTC
>JBBPBX010003234.1:53632-73706 GCA_038048925.1 Garcialebias charrua | reverse complement strand
ATATATATATATATATATATATATATTTATATACTAGCATCTTGATTTTGACTTGGCAGCCCAATTCTTGATAGCGACCTTTCTCATGCCTGGATGCAGCCACACACCAAAATGAAAGTTGGAACCTCTTATCTTCAAGTTCTGCTCACAACATGGACAGACGGATGAGGGCATTTCCAATTTACCCTTCTCGCTCCGGCCGGCTGGCCAGAAGAATGGACAGACGGGAGGCAATAAAGAGAACATCTAAATCACTACACCAGATCTTGGCATCTCAATTTCTTTACATTTTTGTCCAGTAAGTTGTTTTATTGGCCCATTAGAGTGGGTCACTCTGGGGAGGGGTGAGGTACACGTCCACCCAAGCATCTAGAAATGATTCATTTCAACATCAAAGACATAGTTTTGTTGTAAAACCATACTTCAGGAGGACGGACTTCTCAGTGGGTTTTGGTTCTGAGCAACTGGAGCGGAGGAACATTTAACGGTCCAAACAAGTCGCACAGGAACTCTTCCTTATGAAAACACATCAGGAGGAACCAGGGCTGGACTGGCCATTCGGGCGTACCGGGCAAATCCCCGGTGGGCCGTCGGTGATTTATGCGATTTATGGGCCGCTGTCACTCATGAACCAAAAAAATAAATTATAGATATTTTTTTGTCAATCGCGACGGCCGATTGGTTGATTTTCTTGAACGATCTCGAGCTAATCCAATGAAATCTCTCAGCACTCTTCCGTCCAGCCCCTTCCCTTGAAACCTGACACCAGCGTGCCTGACAGAAACTGGACTGTGAGGTGCTCACACCGAGCTGAAAGTTCCTCCCTGCAGCCTGAGAGGACGACGAGTGAGACAGGACTCATCAAGGAGTGACGTGACGTCTGCTCTATGCGACCTAGTTTCAGCGCGGCATCTTGCAGGCAGCACGCGTTAGCACTTAGCATTACAGTATTAGCATGTTGTTGCGGTCTCCTGTTGTTAAAAGACCTGCGCAAATTAAAGCTGTGCATGGACGCGGTTTCACAAGACCTGCAGCAGCAACACACGTCACTTGAACGGACTAACCACATCATCCGAACGTGAACGAAGAAAACAGCTTGTAAACACCGATCAGCAGCTGCAACTTTTCTCAGGTAATTCAAATCATTCCAGATCAATAACACAAATAGGAGTTTTTAATGATCTCTGAATCATGTCTGAAATGTTGTTGATGTGCTGCAGGCTTTACTGAACGCTGCTAAGACGTTTTCCATCACGTCAACACTTCAGCACTTTATGAAAAAACTCAGACTGATACAGTAGTGTCAGCATGTCCTGGAGCCCTGATGATGAGAGATGAGAGATTCAACCACCTCAACTGCTCAAAAAGAGGTATTGTTCTTTTACTATTACTGTACTATTACCTTTTTAATTTAAAATTATAATCTTATTAACTTTTTTTTTACCTCTTTGTGTGTTATTTCCAGAAGTTAGCAGCTGTTCTCTTCCTCTTCAAGGAAATCCACCTGCAGCTAAGGAGCTAAGGAGTCTGTGCTGATGACCCTGATGCATGCTCAATAATCCAGGTAAAAATCTAAAAAAAAAACTATGTCTGGGCCTCTGGACATTCAAAAAACGGTGGTGGTGGTCTGGCTGTAATTTATCGCAGTAATTTAAAATTGTCTCATCTGTCTTCTCAGGACTTTTCCTCTTTTGAATGTCTGGCTTTCAGCTTCAAAGCCCCACTCCTGATGAATGTTATATTAATTTATAGACCTCCCAAACCGCATGTTTCATTTAACTCAGAGATGCATGACCTCCTCACCTTTTTCTGCACCTCCCCTGTGAAGACTATTTTTCTTGGCGACTTAAATATCCACGTGGACAATTCTTCTTCACCTCTGGCAACAGATTTTAAGTCTCTTCTGGACTCTCTTAATCTCACTCAACATGTTGACGCCCCTACGCACAGCAGGGGGCATACTCTGGATTTGGTGATTACAGACACTGTACTCATTAATAACTTATCTGTTTATGACCTGGGTGTCTCAGACCACAGGGTCATCTCCCTGGAAGTGCCTTCATCTTCGCCTGCTTCAAATCCAAAACGACCCATCCAGTTCCGTGACCTTAAAAACATCTCCCTTGATGTTTTGTCTGCTGATCTTCACACACTGACCGCTGTCAATCATCCTTCTGCAGATGACTCTGTGGATTACTACAATCAATCTCTTAGGGAGCTCCTGGACCTACACGCCCCCTTAAAGACAAGACTGGTGTCTTTCTCGCGCTCAGCTCCTTGGTACACTGATGAGCTGCGCAAGATGAAGGCAACTGGCCGTGCTATTGAGAGACGTGTAAAATCATCTGGTCTGTCTGTGCATAAGCAGGCATATAAAGAACATCAGAAAGCATACGCCTATTCTCTTAAAGAAGCACGCTCCAAATATTATTCTAACATCATCAACACCTGCCCTGGAAACTCTAAACAGCTCTTCTCCACAATCACTCGTCTGCTTAATCCCATTAAGCAAACTCTTGAGGACTCTGCTCAAAAATGTGACCTGTTTCTTTCATCTTTTAAAACCAAAGTTGACACTATCAGATCTCAGCTCCACAACCTCCCCGTTCTCAGTGTGCCACCCACCCGTCTGCATTCTGGGACCCTAAACAGCTTTGACGAAGTTGTTCAGAGTGAGGTGGAGGCCATCATCAAGAAAATGAAGCCTTCATCCTGCGCCCTGGATCCTTTCCCCTCTTCTCTCATAAAAACCAATCATTCTGCAATAGGCCCACTTATCACTCAAATAATAAATCAGTCTCTACAATCTGGTCATGTTCCACTGCCTCTAAAAACCGCCATCATTAGGCCTCTTCTGAAAAAATCTAATTTGGATCCCGACATTTTTTCAAATTACCGCCCAATTTCACACCTCCCTTTTCTGTCTAAAGTGCTGGAAAAAGCTGTTGCTGCTCAGCTGCAGGATCACTTACAACAACACTCCCTGTATGAGAAGTTCCAGTCTGGATTCAGAGCAGCTCACAGTACAGAGACTGCATTGCTGAGGGTTACCAATGATGTCCTCTTGGCTGCTGACACTGGCTCTCCCTCCATCCTTGTCCTCCTTGACCTCACTGCAGCCTTCGACACTGTGGACCATAGTATCCTCCTCCACCGTCTTCATGTGGAGGTCGGTCTCTGCGACACAGTCCTGGACTGGTTCAAATCTTTCCTCTCCAATAGGCTGGAATGTGTTAGTCTTGGCAACGCCACGTCCCAGACAGTTTGTGTCTCCTGTGGTGTCCCTCAGGGGTCGGTTCTGGGGCCCCTGCTGTTTTCCCTTTACATGCTGCCTTTAGGTCAAATTATTAATCAGTTCAACATTTCTTTTCACTGTTATGCCGACGATACACAGCTTTACATCAGGACTGGAGCATCCTCATCTTCCACCTTGTCATCTCCATCTTCACTCACTGCCCTCTCTGCCTGCCTGGAGGCAATTAGGGCATGGATGAATCAGAACTTTCTTCAATTAAACTGCTCCAAGACTGAGGCCATACTGATTGGCACCCCTCACCAGGTACAAACATCTCCTATAACAAGACTTTCCTTTTCTGGACAAGACATCCCCCTCTCCACCTCTGTTACTAATCTTGGAATAAAAATGGACTCCAATCTTACATTTGAAAATCACATTAAGCATCTGTTTAAAACTTGCTTCTTCCATCTTCGAAACATCTCCAGACTTCGCCCATCCCTAACTTTTTCCGATGCTGAGAAGCTCGTCCATGCTTTTGTCTCCTCCAGGCTCGACTACTGCAACTCCCTGTTTATTGGAATCCCTGGCAAAAACCTTCAGAAACTTCAATATATTCAAAACAGTGCAGCAAGGATCTTGTTGAGAGTTCGTAAATTTGAACATATTACGCCCATTCTCCATAACCTTCATTGGCTTCCTGTCGCCTACAGAATTCAGTACAAAACTGCTCTCATTACACATCAATGCTTACACGGAACTTCACCAGATTATCTGAAGGATATTCTCATTCCATACTCATCCACCCGTTCGCTGCGGTCACAGAACAGCAATCTCCTTCACATTCCGAGAACCAAATTAAGGACCATGGGAGACCGGGCTTTCAGTGTGGCTGCCCCCCGCCTGTGGAACTCTCTTCCTGAATGTCTAAGAGCCCCACAGTCTGTGGTTGACTTTAAGAGCGACTTGAAGACCTTTCTTTTCGACCAAGCATACTCTACCTCCTCATGATTCTACTTTTGATCTTAGCTGATATTGTTATTGATTTTAATTGTTTTATTATTTGTTTTATTGTAATTTAATTCTGTTGCTCCTTGTAGCACTTTGAGATTTTCATTAATGAAAAGTGCGTTATAAATTGAATTCATTATTATTATTATTATTATTATTAAAAAACAAAACAAAACAATTGTAGAAACGTTTCATCTTTCATCAGAAAGACTTCCTCAGTCTGAGGTGCTGTATTCAGCTCAGTCTTGTAAATATCACCCTCTCACTGTGGAAACTTGTAACAACCTGCCCCCCAACATTAGACAGGCCTCCTCCCTTCACATGTTCAAATCCCTGCTAAAAAAATCATCTTTTCTCTATTATTTCAAACTGTGTGAGCTGACGTAGTGTATATATTTTTTTTACTGTGTTTTCATTTTAATATTGCTCTTATACATTTTTATTATACTTTTACCGCTGTTAATATCATAATTTTTACCATTGGTGTGTGATACTGTTCTGTACATTTTTAAACCTCTTTTGTGTTGTGTGTGTGAAGCACCTTGATAACAGTTTATCTGTTTTAACTGTGCTATATAAATAAAATAGACTTGACTTGACTCACAGTGGATCAACCAGTTTGTTGATGACAGCTGAAACCAGCTGCTCACATGAGCAAGGAGGACCATCAGCCTAACAATGGATCATTAGCACCCTGATGGTTGTTTGCTATTCACAGAGGGCTGAGTGATACTAGCAACAACAGCATTGTAAGAGGGGGACAGTTGAACCCAGAGGCCTCCACCTCTGTTTAATGATGGACGGTTTCTTTTCACAAAGATGGCCTCCTTTACTCCTCTCTCAAACCATCGTTCCTCTCTATCAAGGATGTGAACATCTTCATCCCTGAAAGAGTTGGCCTATACAAACGTATTGTTCACTTGAAACATTTTCAAAATAATCATTTTATAAGTCTTTTTTGTAAACATATTATTTGTTTAGTGAAGTAAAGACACTATTTTTTTATATAAAGCAAGTATTTCTTTATTCATTCAACCTTCATTTATGATATTGAAATCAAGAAATACCTTATTTTTTATCAAAAGTATTTATGTTTTATAAAGTCAAGAAAGACCATTATGTTTTTTGAATATTTTTAATTGGTAATTATTTTATTAAAACATTTAAATTTTTTATGTATTGTGACAGAGGGTTCTTGTTAGCAGCTGCTGAAAGTAACTAATAAAGTAACTTAGTAATCTAACTTAGTTACTTTCCAAATCAAGTAATCAGTAACTTAACTAAGTTACTTTTCCCAAGGACTAATCAGTAACTTAACTAAGTTACTTTTTCAATGTAACTATGCCATCACTGTGGCCACTCTGCTCAAAATGCCCGGGGCGATTTTTTGTCCCAGTCCAGCCCTGGGAGGAACCAGGAACTCATTATGAGTTGAATAATATGTTCTGCTGACAAAAGAACAAAGCTGTATTGTTGTTTATGGAAAGCATTGTCATGACAACCCCAGTCTGCAGGGCCGGCCCAAGCTTCCATAGGGCCCTAAGCGAAATTTTGTTTGGGTCCCTCTATTTCTGTTAATAATGTGGATTACTGCAACTAACAGTCAGATGATCAGATCATTCACCCACCTGACATAAACTCATTTAAACTCTGACAGCCCGGTTTACATTATCCTATATGTGTATATCATATGTTTCTAAAAGTAACAAAAGAAAGAAAGAAAAAACACCACCAGTATCAGAGTCAGAGTCAGAGTCAGAGTCAGAGTCAGAGTCAGAGTCAGTATGCAATGTATTTTACAGCAAAGTGTCATCTGGTTTATTATATTTATTTATTATATTTGGTTCCAAACAACTGCACCAGTAATGCTCAAAATAATTTGTAGCGCAAGATCAACAACAAACAGATAAAATAACTTAGATACCATCCATCCATCCATCCATCCATCCATCCATCTTCTTCCGCTTATCCGGGGTCGGGTCGCGGGGGTAGCAGCCTAAGTAGGGAGGCCCAGACTTCCCTCTCCCCAGCCACTTGGAGCAGCTCCTCCGGGGGAATCCCAAGGCGTTCCCAGGCCAGCCGAGAAACATAGTCCCTCCAGCGCGTCCTGGGTCTTCCTCTGGGTCTCCTCCCGGTGGGACGTGCCCGGAACACCTCACCAGGGAGGCGTCCAGGAGGCATCCTAACCAGATGCCCGAGCCACCTCAACTGGCTCCTCTCGATGTGGAGAAGCAGCGGCTCTACTCCGAGTCCCTCCCGGATGACTGAGCTTCTCACCCTATCTCTAAGGGAGAGTCCAGCCACCCTGCGGAGAAAACTCATTTCAGCCGCTTGTATCCGAGATCTTGTTCTTTCGGTCATAACCCAAAGCTCATGACCATAGATGAGGGTGGGAACGTAGATCGATCGGTAAATTGAGAGCTTTGCCTTTTGACTCAGCTCTCTCTTCACCACGACAGACCGGTACAGCGCCCGCTTCACTGCGGACGCTGCACCTATCCGCCTATCGATCTCACGCTCCAGTTTTCCCTCATTCGTGAACAAGATCCCGAGATACTTAAACTCCTCCACTTGGGGCAGGACCTCCTCCCCGACCCGGAGAGGGCATGCTACCCTTTTCCGGCTCAAGACCATGGCCTCGGATTTGGAGGAACTGATCCTCATCCCGGCCGCATCACACTCGGCTGCAAACCGCTCCAGTGAAAGTTGTAAATCACGAACTGATGAAGCCAGTAGGACCACATCATCTGCAAAAAACAGAGAAGCGATTCTAAGGTCACCAAAACGGATCCTCTCAACACCTTGGCTGCGCCTAGAAATTCTGTCCATAAAAGTTATGAACAGAATCGGTGACAAAGGGCAACCTTGGCGGAGTCCAACTCTCACCGGAAACGAGCCTGACTTACTGCCGGCAATGCGGACCAAGCTCTGACACCGGTCGTACAGGGACCTAACAGCCCTTATCAAAGGGCCTGGTACCCCATACTCCCGGAGTACCCCCCACAGAACCCCCCGAGGGACGCGGTCGAATGCCTTCTCCAAGTCCACAAAGCACATGTAAACTGGTTGGGCAAACTCCCACGCACCCTCCAGGACCCTGCTGAGGGTGTAGAGCTGGTCCAGTGTTCCACGACCAGGACGAAAACCACACTGCTCCTCCTGAATCCGAGGTTCGACTATCCGACGGACCCTCCTCTCCAGAACCCCTGAATAGACCTTACCAGGGAGGCTTAAGAGTGTGATCCCCCTATAGTTGGAACACACCCTACGGTCCCCCTTTTTAAATAGGGGAACCACCACCCCAGTCTGCCAATCCAAGGGAACTGCCCCCGATGTCCACGCGATATTGCAGAGTCGCGTAAGCCAACACAACCCTACAACATCCAGAGCCCTAAGGAACTCCGGGCGAATCTCATCCACCCCCGGAGCCTTGCCACCGCGGAGCTTTTTAACCACCTCGGCGACCTCAGCACCAGAGATCGGAGAACCCGACCCAAAGTCCCCAGGCTCTGCTTCCTCAGTGGAAGACGTGCCAGTAGGATTGAGGAGGTCTTCGAAGTATTCCGCCCACCGACTCACAACATCCCGAGTTGAGGTCAGCAGCACGCCACCTCCACCATAAATGGTGTTGGTCTCGTACCTCTTTCCCCCCCTGAGACGCCGGATGGTGGACCAGAATCGCCTCGAAGCCGTACGGAAGTCATTCTCCATGGCCTCTCCGAACTCCTCCCACGCCCGAGTTTTTGCCTCAGCAACCACCCGAGCTGCATGCCGCTTGGACTGCCGGTACCTATCAGCTGCTTCCGGGGTCCCACAAGCCAAAAAGGCCCAATAGGACTCCTTCTTCAGCCTGACAGCATCCCTCACTTAGATACATAAAAATAAATTAAATTGTGCAAAAACTGACAAAATAAAATAAAAAAAATCAAGAAAATAGTTAAATAATGTAAATGAACTATTACTTGAAACCACGTCAAAATGGTTATAAAAAGATATTTAAAGTTGAATTATTAGTTTTTAAAAAAGTAAGTAAATGTATGCAACAATGTGCAAAAGCTGAACTTAAAAATTTAGAAGACTATAAAAATCATTACTAAAAAAAATTCTATTCCACTTAGGGGGCCCCCTAGTGGCCCCGGGGCCCTAAGCAGCTGCTTAGTTTGCTTATGCCTTGGGCCGGCCCAGGCGCTGGAGCAGCAGACTGACAACGTTCCAACACAGATTAGATATGAATCATCGTCAGTGGTGAGTCCAACAGGACACTGAATAATCTGACACTTTATTTAATGTAATAATTGTGAAATATAGAGACTAAATATAAACCTTTGATTTCACAAAGGGCCATTTTGGATGCTGAGTATTTACAAAAGGCCCTTGAAGAGGCAAGAACTCTGGATTTTAGTTTCAAAAAAACTTGTTCTTTTAGGATACTGAGGCAAACAATTTTTACTTTTTTACCAAAAAATGAAAAACAATGAAGTCCAGAAACATGCCTTCCAGCCTTAACATCAGACCGTCACGAGCTGAAGACCGAGCTGCTTCAATCCTTCAGCTTCTGTACAAAAACAGCCAGCCGAACAGGCTGGATGTGGATTATCTGCTACTGTCAATGATTTCTGAAGAGTTCAAACATTAAAACAAGGGTTCTGTGAACCATTCCACTCTAATGGAAACATTCAGGACACGGATGTGAGGCCTTTAAAGACCGTGTAAAGTGAATTTCAACATTTTCTTCAATAAACATTATAAATGTCATAATTGTAATCTTGTAAATGAGTAAAAAGTCTCAAAATTGTAGCTCAATTAATTTTGGAGTTATAGAGCAAACTGTGTATAAACATATTTCTGTTTCAGGATTTTTTAGGCGTGTTTTAAATGTGACCGCGTTTCGTCACGCGGTCCTCATTAGTATAGCCCCACCCCCTGCAGCTCCAGCCGTATAAATTCGCCTCGGTGGAGCCGTTCACTCGCGAATCGCAGATAGCATCAGATAGCAATAGCATAGATATTTTGTTCATTGTTAGCTAGCTAATCAATTATGCCTCGTTCGTGCATCTTCCCTGGATGTCGCAATGGTCAGGGCACCCGTACAAATCATAACATGTTTTTATACCGCGTGGTTTTATACCGAGTATCTGTAATGCCTGGATAGGTCAATGGATAAAGCGCTTGCCTTCCGTCCCAAACCCCACGGGTTCAAATCCCGCATGGTACAACTCTTTTTTTTTTTTTTTTTTCATTCCAGATTAAAAACACACAAGAAAACTATTTACAAAAACAGCGTAACTCTTGGAAAAAGTAGCTGCTGTTACAGACAGAACTCGGATAAAAACAGAGCAGGTTTACTGGATCTCTGCTGCCTGCCTCTCCACACAGTCAGCTCAGGGCAGGGGCAGGACACGAGCGCAGCTGCGCTGAAACCACGCCCACGCACTGACACGCCCCCAGCGTTCCAGGGCAAGGCAAAATCATGTTTTTTCATGATTTTTGAGACTTAATTTTATAAGGTAAACAATGTTTTTAATCAGTCAGATTTAAATGGGTGATTAATAACACATATTTATGCCATGTGACAAACTAAAAACACACATTTAATTTCACTTTACACGGTCTTTAAACACACACACACACGTTTCTGTTTCTATTTGAATTAGAATTGTTTACTGACTTCTGTTTATTTCTGTAGCCTCACTAAAAAATGGGGAGTGGTGGTGCAGAGGTTAGAGAAAATGGGCCTGTGATCGGAAAGTCACAGGTTCAACGCCCCGGACTGTCAACATAAAAATGTGGGTGGAAAAGGTGAAGCACCCACACCTGCCTCCACCCTCATTTGTCCCACTCTGGGCCCTTGAGCAAGACCCTTAACCCCCACCATCTGCTCCCAAACAGGTCTCTATTGAAAATGAGTTCTTGTGACTCAATGAGACTACCTGGATAAATAAAGGTAAATGAAAATAATGTTCCACCAGATTAGTACTGGTCCCAAAAGGACTTCAGTAATCCAGGTAGAAAAATCCAACAAAGTCAGGTCCTCTGGGCGGGTTCGTTCTGCTGAAACGTTTCGTCTTGACCTAACTGTGTTACCTGGATTACTGAGCATCAACTTTGATATTTTCAGGGCTATAAGTTTTTTTTTAAAATATACTGTATATCCAGCAGCCCCTCAATTAAACACACTGAAATGGCATAAAAGTAAACTAAAGAAAAGTTGTTAAACCCATCTCTGCCTTCACAATGATGTTGGTCTTGATGGTTCTTCATTATAGAACACTAAACTGTGTACTTTTACTAAGTTATGTACACAGTATACTCTTCTTTATGTGAAAACGTTTTGACTGTATGGGAGTTTAACTTTAATCTCTGACTTAAATATACTGCGAACGCCTCTCTGGGAACATTTATAAAGAGTAAACTCTGTATTTAGTGCAATACAGGTAATCCCCGACTTACGAGGGGTCGACCTACGAGGTTCCGGATTTACGAGGTTATCATATTTAATAAAAATGTGAAGAAAAAAAATGGTGTTTACCGTATTTTCCGGTGTATAGGTCACACCTTTTTATGGTTTTTTCAAGGCCTGCGACCTATACACAGGTGCGACCTATATATGGCTTGTTATCACTTTCGGCTAAATAAATTTTTAAATCCAGCTCATTTCACAATTACGTTCATTTATTAAGGAAAAGTTCAGCTCAGACACATATTTGCTATAATTTTTATCAAACAAATAATTGTTTTTAAGTGTTAATCTTCTTAAAAGCCTTGCTGTGCGCTCCTGTGACAGACATTTGCAGCAGAGCTAAACGTAGGTGCGACCTATACACCGGTGCGACCTATCTAGGGATTTTTCCAATCTATTGGTGATAATTGGATGGTGCGACCTATACACCGGTGCGACCTATACACCAGAAAATACGGTAAATGTTCTTAATTTCATGTGTACAGCACTTTGTTGCAGCTGTGGTTGTTTTAAATGGCTTTATAAATAAAGTATAATTATTATTATTACAATTTTAAGCCTATTTGAGCAACTTCCGGTCGTTTCCGGAAATGCGTCCGTGTCCGCCATGTTATGGTCCCCAAGTGTGGTCAAGGGAGGTCCGCGAGTATCGGCAGCTTGGAGGAACGTGTGTCCAATCAGAGGTTGCCTCATACGGATAAATTAGCTGGAAACACTCTGTGAACTCTGTGGATGTCTCAGGCCTGGAGCAGCAGCCGCGATCGCTCCGCCGATCGCTCCCACCGCGCCGCGCGACACCAGCAGCTCATGGGATGAGCTAAGGCTAATATGCTAAAGCGGACCCCCACCGGAGACACCGAACCGACAGGCGGCGGCCAGGAGATCACATTAATGTCAGCCTAGCAGCCTAAAGCCCGCGGTAGAGCTCAGCGTACATGCAGTACACCTCTGTACGACGTACGTACGCAGAGGCACAAGCGTAGCCCCGCAGGGCACAAACGCGCAAAGCTCTTTTTTTACGACCGCGTACGCGATGCGCGTTGTCTCACAATAAACTGGCCGTGGCCGGACTGTTTTGTATGTTACACAAATGAATTAAATTCCTCTTCTTTATCGCTGATCGGGCCTTTTCTTTTGTTTTTTTGCCAAAAGTCAAGTAATCGCTTCTTCCTCCATTCACTCCATGACTGAAATGAATGAATTCAGGTCCTACCTGGCTGCGCGAGGTTTTAAATATTTCCTGGTGGGCTGTGGGCTGCAGGAAAAGCGCTCCCTGTTTTTATTTTTATTTCTTAGAACTTTTTATTAACATATAAAGTAGAAACACCACAGCAGAACACCGCAGCGGGCTGCAGCGGGCTGCAGCGGGCTGCAGCGGGCTGCTCATGAGTTCTCTCACCCGAGCTGTCAATCATTTCCGTAGGCGTGTCAGCAAGTGACCAATCAGCGACCTCCGTTTGTCCTGCTCTGCGTGCAGCTGCTCAAATTACAACAAGGATTTGGAGCGAAAACGCGAGCATTTAACATGAGAAAGAAAGCAGAGCTGTGCCAGCGAACGCGTGCGCACAGAATGCGTGCGTAGAGTGGCGTACAGGCAGTACGCTGAGCTCTGCCGGAGCCTTAAGATGTCGGATGGACACCCAGCTAACGTGGAGAAGCAGCTCCAACAGCCTTTTTTGGATGTGCTACACGTTAATGAGTGCTAACGAGTGCAGGCCTAATGGCGAGGGCTAACAACAGCTAACGTGGGTAGCTTGATCAGCTCAAAGTAAGAAATTATATTTTTATTTATGTGTTATGTACCTGTACAGTACAGTTTTTTTTTTGTAAAAATTATATAGCTGTGTTAGGATAGGCGAAGCGCTTGGTAACTTCATTACCTACATGTACGTGTTCAGTGGCGGCTCGTGCATTATATAAAGGTAGTCCCCGATTTACGAGATTTTCGTTGTAATAATATGGATAAATACGTCAGTTTGCTGACTTATCTATAATTTAGATGATAGATTTGAGCCGGTTTAGACTGACACAAATTTATCATCAGTTATACGGGTTCTCAACTTTTTCAGATTAAATCAATAAATCTGTGGCTCAGTGAATGTAATGTAACTTGACAGGAAACGTTATTATGTTGACCTACCAAAGGCAGAGTCATTTAATAACAAAATCATCAAATTACAATCACAACATATTTACATAGATTGATCGATCACAACTTATAACTAACTTTTCAGCAGATTAAAACATAAGACAACAGAACACAAGTTAATGGGTCTTATATTAACTTATTTCTGTGGCACAAACTTACAGTTTACATTTAGAAATAAACATAAGGAGGAGTTTAAGGAGGAAGATTAAAGATTGAAAATGGTTGAATCTTATCTTGAGATGTTTAACCAGAGTGGCTCATCCTCTGTTTGGTTTCGGCTGGACATCCGTACCGTGATGAAACGACGTTTACCTTTGTGAAGATTTTCTTATCTCGACTCCAGTAAATTAGTCAAGCCAGACGCGCATGCCTTGCTGCGTTTTACAGGCGACACATTTTCATCTGCCACGGTCTCGTGAGGTCTGCTGAAGCCTCCCAGAGTAATGTTATCAGCTCCGGTTTGGTTTCAAGATACCTTCCAGGAAAAGTTCACAGCTTGGAGCTGTGATACTCAGATGGCTAACAGCTGACGTGCTGTTTAAGCCTCGCTGAAGACGTGGGCCTTTGACTCAATGGTCGGACGTACATCAGCTTGGAGGAAGACGTCTATGCATCTTCCATTCTCCCAGAGAACTCACTGTTGTAGAGCTCGTGGTTCCCTTTGCACTCCAAAAAGTAAACAGGAAGTGTCCCTTTAAGAAGGGGGTGTGACTTAGTCACATACTTCCTGCTGATTGGTTGTCGTACCACTAGAGGGGGTGTGACTTTGCAAGTGAGTGAGTTTGAGTGACAGATGATAGCAGTGGTGGGCAACGCTAATCCAAAAATTAGTTCCGCTATTTCTAAAGCACTAATTAATTTATTTAGGTCCGCAATTTCAAAAGCACTAATGTCTTATGAAAATTAGGGGAAGCTAATTCTAATCCGCTAATTAAATTCAACAATTGGTAGCAGCAAGTTATGCAATATTTGCACTACACTGCCAACTAGCGGTGCATGAACTGTTATACAGTAAGTTGTTTGAGTTGTATACATTTAAGAAAAAGGTCGAAAAGGACTTGCTCAAAAACTATATATGATGTAGCTTAGTGTGTTTGTGTACAGTATTACAGTTAGATAAATTAGTAGATTTATTCATTTTGTGATGTAGTTTGAAGGTTATCATTGGTTGAACAAACTGTGAAATAAACAAGGGGCAGATATAATAAGATTTCATCTTCTTTCTGCTCCTTTCATTTGATCCTACTTGTATTCTTCTATCTGATGAAACTGTTTTGTATTGTTCTTTTAAAATGAATGAATAAACATCAAATCAAATCAAATCAACGGCCCAGTCAGAGTCCAGAACCTGAACCTGAAACCTTCAGAGAGCAGAAACCTCAAAGAACTGAAGCAACAATGGAAAGAAGAGTGGGTCAGAACTCCTCCAGAACCAGGAGACCCTTAGCAAAAAGAAGTATACTTAAAGTTCACTTTTTTAAGTATAAATCCAGCAGATTTGACCATTTCGTGAAACTCTCAAGCTCAGAAAAACTTGTGCTATAACGTCAGCTATGAAATATATTTTTTCTCAGCAAAGAAATAATTGTTTTACCGTGTTTTGTTGTAAAATCCTGGCTTCTTTCCCTTAGCAAAATGAAGTATATTTAAGTATACTTTAAGTATACTAATTTTGAACTAAAATTTAAAGAGTATACTTCCAGTATACTTTTATGTACTTATCTCAGGTATACTTAAAACAAAGTGTACTACGAGTATACTTATTTTAAACCTAAAATAAGGCAGTGCACTTTAAGTTTACTTTTTATAAACTACATTAGATATACTTAAGATTAGTATAGGGAAGTATACCTAAAAGTATAAAAAAAGTTTCAAAACTACCGGTAATTAAAATACTTTATACTATAATTCTAAAGTTTATACTTGTACTTTCTTTTTTGTACTCTTTACTTATTTATTCTACAAAGTACTGATACATTATTTTAATCCAATAGCAAAATAAAATGATCATTAATTTATGTCGCAGAATAAGTTTTTCACATAACACATTTGCTTTGAAAAAGTACCTGTTATGAACTTGCATATTCAAGATTATATGGTGCTGGAGTTTAAAAGTTTACAGAAAATAATATGCGCTTCATTGATTTATCTTTATGTACCGGTACCTTAAAAACATACACAGAAACAGAGAAATATTTTTACTTGAATTTATTAATCAACTTCTAGTCTCTCTCGTAAGGGTTTGGCAATGGTGTTATGTACACAGCATTTTCTGTTTCAACAAGAACACATTTTGTTTTAATCATGACAGGCCAGACAGCAATGACACTTTCAGTTTTTTTAACCTCATGAATGAAAGTACTTTGTACATTAATCTGTGAATCTTTACATACAGGCCTGTCTGATTTAGCAAGGACTTCAACTAAAACACAACATAATTTGGCACATGAACAAAAAGCAGAAATCTGATGGAAACATACTTGTTTAAAAACAATTAAGTCTACAATTAAACAAAGGGTTCCATCTTTCAGGCATACAGCACTGTTGTATCTCTTTTTTAGTCTGTCGTAGTTTTGACTGGGACACAGAACTCCATTGATCAAAAACCGGTTGTAAGACCAGAAGCAGTTGCTTAGATTTCCACACAACTTTTCAATAGCAAGCCTGTAGGCTATTTTAAAGCAGTTTTGCACCACAGAATGACCAAAACCTCCGACACTTTCGGTTAGGGCTTCACAATTTTCAGTTTTTCTTTTATGTAAGTAAAGTTCTTCAACAAAAGATTGTACCTTATCATTATCTGGATTGATAGTGTTCTTGGCCCTTTCTGGTAATTCTCTCCACAACAGAAATGTCCTGACTATTTGTGAGGGGACATACTGTGTTCCATTAAAATATTTCATGAGAGTGCCCATATTGGATTCAAATGCAAACGTCGATGTAGCCCATAATGGTCCCCATTGTTTGACACTTTGAGCACTGTGTGTAAGCAAGTGGATAATAAAAGTCATGTTGTTTTTCCCATGCAGTCTTTGGAACATGATAATAATTTTTTTTAAAGCTAGCTCTGCTATCAAGATGCTTTCAGTCATTATGGTATCCTGCAATAATTTATAAACGCCAAACACTAGTAGGAACAAATGGTTCCAAAATCGTGCAGGGAGCAGGCCTTTTAATACAGGCAGAGAATAGAATAGGAGAAATGCTCGCCACTCTGAAGCTTTCCAGAACTTCCGTTCAGTCAGAGACCTAGGAGTCCTAGTAATCTCTACTGGTGGTTTTATTTTCACAAGTCGCTTGTCAGTTTCATTAAGCTCTTTGCCTATGTACCAAGGGGGATCTTTATTTGTTGAATCAAGCCACAATGTAGAGAGTTGGCGAGTGACTCCAAGGCAGACATTGTGTTGATAGTCAGGAATGAAGCCATTTATCATTTGGAAGTGTTGAAGTTGCATTAAAGGAGATGGCCCTATGACTCCATACACTGGCTCCTCAGTTGTACCCGACATTGCATGGCTAAAATGATCCCTCTCATTTCTAAGTGGTGGTTCAGGTTGTTCATATGGATATGATTTACCGCCTCTGTGCAAGCAAAAATCACATCCATAAAAACCATTGAACTGTTTAGTGTTACGAAGCAATGGACGAGCCACAGAATCAGAACTGCAGATCAGCACAAACACTTTAGAAACATGACTGTGTCCTCTTTTGTCCTGCCAGGAAATACCTTCAGTTTCTAATATTGAAGCTTCTTTAACAAATGGTGTCAGCAATGTCATCATTGATGGCTTAGCTGGCCCAAACCATATTGCTGACAACAAAATGTGCCTTTTCCGTATTTCTGGTTCCAGTTCAATTATCTGGCACTGAATTAGCCAAATGCTGCATTTAGAGCTTTTGAAAACTGGTGCACCATCACAATTCCAAATGAGCGTCAAATCATCTTCTCCTATAACTCCACTGTCACTGTCTCCACTGTCTGGGCAGCACGGTGGCACAATTGGTAGAGCTGCTGCCTCTCAGTGAGAAGGTTGCCGGTTCAAATCCCGGTCCGGGGCCTTTCTGGGTGGAGTTTGCATGTTCTCCCCGTGCATGCGTGGGTTTCCTCCGGGTACTCCGGTTTCCTCCCACAGACTAAAAAACATGCTTGTTAGGCTGATCGGTGACTCTAGATTTACCCTAGGTGTGAGTGTGAGAGTGGATGGTTGTTTGGTGTGAGTGAGACAGGTCCCTCTTGTAAATGAGTCCCCGTGACTCAACGAGGCTAGCCTGTATAAATAAAGGTTGAATGAATGAATGTCACACAATTTCTGGTACAGTACTCTTCACCAGACTGTATGTCGGTTAAAACCCCAATGGATATGTATTTTCCAGTAAGGCTGACATCATGTTCCTGCAGAAGTTGTTTGATCTGTGTATGGAGTGGAATTACAAGAAAGAAGAAGCCATTTTTTAAACTTCTGATGGCATCAAACTCAGTGTTGCAAAAGGTACAATGAGATGGACAGTGTGCACTAATGCCAAGGTATGCTTTACATTTTTCACCATTAAAGTGAACTTCAGACAGGGACGAACCTCCAAATTCTTTGTGGAAAAGGTAATGCGAGGGTGGAATCAGACCTGGAAACATTAGGTTGAACATTTCCAGTAAATGAGTTAGTGCTTTGCCTGTTAAATTGTTCCGCAGCACATACGACATGAGCATCAATAAACGTTCTCCCTTTGAAACAGGTGCACCAGGAAACAGGGGCTTGTCACCATCTGCTTGGTCTTCACTGCCCTATAGGAAAAAATATATGAAAAAAAAACATGTATAAATGTAAAGCAAACTTAATGAATAATGTCAGTCTAGCATAAAGTATTTTTCACCTTATAACTCACATCATGGTGCATTGGCTAAATATTGATTTTCCTAAAGTTTACAAAAATTAATTTAAAAAGGGGTTTTGCAGTCTTGTTGTTTAACATATTACACTTGTTATACCTTTCTATTTCTGAGCTAAATTTGAAATTTCCATTTAAAATTGTATAAATCTACAATATTTGGACTAAAAATATAGAAAAACGTCATTGTGTGGCTTGAGTTCAACAGTGGCTACAGTATTTGAATTTTCCTATTTTTTCAAACTGCTGCCTTACTTGTGCTGCATGCTGTCACAATGCCCTGCATTTGGGTATAAACTTATTTCTATTATATTATTGTTATTATTCTAATTTGTAAGCTGTAGTAGTATTGTGTCTAAATGCTATAATTGCACCTAATGAACCCACAACAACTACGGTACTACAAATTTTATTGAACTACTGTCTACATACCACTGGAAGTTCTGCAGTGTTTTCTCTAGTTGTATTCCCCTCCATCACATCATCATCAGCATGTTTTTCATCTTGATTATTAGCAGCATCAGTCAAGTCTTCATCAGAATATGACAGGGCTTCTTCATTCTACAGGTTGGAAGAAAAGACTGCATTAAGGAGGAGACAAATGAATATAGAAAATACATATGAACCTCAACTTGCAACAGTGCATTTACCTCAGAATTGTCCACATCCCACATGCTTATGGTAGGATTCTCAGTGTGGGGCTCATCTTCATTGTCACTGCTGGAATTGATGTCTTCCTCTCCACTTGTCGAAGTGTTACTCATGTGACAATCTGTGTTGAAGTCATCATGACTGGCATTCTACAGATTGACAATAGAAGGACAAAATGGATCACAAATAAGCTGTTTAAAACGGCCTTTTTTACACAATGGGATGGGTTGCATCTGGTTAGGATGCCTCCTGGACGCCTCCCTGGTGAGGTGTTCCGGGCATGTCCCATCCGGAGGAGACCCAGAGGAAGACCCAGGACACGCTGGAGGGACTATGTTTCTCGGCTGGCCTGGGAACGCCTTGGGATTCCCCCAGAGGAGCTGCTCCAAGTGGCTGGGGAGAGGGAAGTCTGGGTCTCCCTACTTAGGCTGCTACCCCCGCGACCCGACCCCAGATAAGCGGAAGAAAATGGATGGATGGATGGGATGGGTTGCCAGCTGGGCTTTTTTTGGGCTTTTTTTTTTGAAAGAGCGAGTCGCTTGTTTGTGCTTGTTTTGAAGGAGCTGATCGCTTCTTTCAGTCTGGAGATCTGGCAACCCTGATACTAGCAATAACAGCATTGTAAGTGGGGGACAGTTGAGCCCGGAGGCCTCCACCTCTGTTTAATGATGGATGGTTTCTTTTCACAAAGATGACCTCCTTTACTCCTCTCAAACCATTGTTCCTCTCTATCAAGGATGTGAACATCTTCCTCCCTGAAAGAGTGACCGCTGGCCTGGAGATGAGTGTAGACTGCAGAGTCCTGACCTGATGATGTTGATCTTCTGTGCTGGGCCATCCTTTTGGCCAGTGGCTGTTTAGTTTCCCTGATATAAGATTGATCACAGCCCTCCTGACACTGAACAGCATACACAATATTGCTGTTTGTGCCGGGGGACTGGATCTTTGGGATGAACAAGTCTATATCAGTGCTATATCAAGTCCTGTGGGACAAAGTATCAACCCTCTCTCTGTGTACTGTATATCCAGATAAATATATGTATACACACACACATCATATATATTCATATATATATACAGTATATATAAACAAAAGAGCTTTGGCTCAATCTTGCATGCTGAATAGGTCGGTACAGAGTGGAAAAAACGGTTTTGCTTCAGACCAACTCTGCTGAGGATAACATTACAGAAAGTGAGGCAGTAGTGTCAAAGTAAAAATGCTATTATTAGTGTAGTGGTGGATATGAAAGGAAATGCATGTACCGTACCGTACTACAAGCATATATTTGTGTTGTTCTTGGAGACCACAAAATCAAGGTTTGGCCAAAATCTAACAGTTACACTTTCAAGTTCAGTTTTGTATCTATTAACATCAGCAGGAGACAAAGTTTCCATCAACTACTCAAAATACTGTATAAACCAGGCTCATGTCATCATTACCTGCTGAGTGGAGGACCTTTCATCTCTAACATCTCTGTGGGAAGCAAAAGACTGATCCCTGAGATCTTGCATGTTGTCCTGTAGTTCTGCTCAGCCCTGTAAAGGTAAAGTGTTAACATCAGTTATAACTCTAATCATTTTATTGTCCATGAGCATACTGAATGCACTTTTAACATAGAAACAAGAAAACAAAGAAACTAAAATGAATAATAAAAATTATTTCCGTTATTCTTCCCACACCAAA